>QLSR01000280.1:935645-1084803 GCA_031780015.1 Citrullus colocynthis
GGGGGGGGGGGGGGGGGTCGACGTACGCAAAAGAGAAGGGAAAAGGGAAAAAAGGGGAAGGATTTTTTTAGTTCACCTTTTCACGACGCAAGATTTCGTCAGCATAAACCCCTATTTTTGTCAGCATAGATCCAAAAGAAAAACCTTTTTTAGGTCAACATTTGCCAACTCATATTTGCGTCGGCATAGGCCACATATTTTATCAGCATATATCTGGGGAAAAAACGTATTTTTTTGTTCTATATTGACTTTTGCCGACACCGGTTTACGTCGACATAAGTCCCACTTTTCGTCAGCCTATATACGAAAAAAAAGGTCTTGAATGGTCTAGTTTAGCCGACGAATTGAAGTTATGTCGAGAAAAGGCCATTTTTGCCGACAAAAATTCATGCCTTGGGAAAAAATGTTAGAACAGGTAAAAATTCTTGTAGTGTTTAATGGTGATTATGTCTGCTGAACCTCAAGTGTGTGATAGTCCTGTGATCCAAGTCGAATCTCATCTTCAAACTCTCTAAATGCATTTGTTGCCATTACATGTGGGTTCTCACTTGATTATCCTACTGCTCTCTGTCTTTCCCAAATACGGTGGAGAGATTATCGTAATGGGAGAATGGCTTGTTCCACATCTTTTTTGCACTGGGATAACTCTGCATTGATACACATAAACACTATTAATATTTATATAATAACACATACCAACACATTTTTTGTTTAGAATCTTACCTGAACCCAAAGATCGAAGATCTTCCTCTGGACCTGAACACATTTGAACTCCTTGTTCCACCCGAACCCCGACTGACTTAACATCTCTAGTACTGCGTTGTACTGTTTCTTCAAACTCCTCACCTTGCACTCAATGGTGTTCTGGTTTAGTGCGCACCCGGGCACTTTCTCATATGCAAACTTCGCTCCAAGTGTTGTAGGTATCTTGATCGAAACGTCCCATGGTCGGACCTCCAACCGGTCTCCACCAAATACAATAAGGCTTCCACCAACTAAGCGTCCTCCACTTCGATCATACGTGTTAAGACTTCCTACCATTACTTGCCATTATGCTGCATGCATATGTTTGTTAAATGAAAAGATGCTAAAATTAAACACATGCACAAACGAAGGATATACTACTGAAATTATATGTTCCAATTTAACTTGTTCACACATAGTCTTGACAAAAATAGTTTCACAACATACTTGAAATGTTCCATAATTAAATTTCATTCAATAGTAAAACAAAAGTAAGCAATCAAAATCGAATAATCAGGCTCTTTGCCATTGAGTACAGATTTCGACAGCCAAGGCATCCTTGAACTTGGTCCATTCCTCCTAGGTTCAACAAATTTAGTATGATCCCCATTAAGACCAACTGATGCAGAATTCTCCTCATTAAGCACATCAAACATTGCACCGATTCCCATCTCCTTTGTGATTAGGTTGCGAATAAGGCAACATGCAGTTATTGTTCAACATTGGACTTATATTGGGTAGAATGATTTGCCCCTAAGAATAGTCCCGCTGCCCCTTTAGCAACCTAAATGCTCGTTCGATAACATTCCTTGCTGAAGAATGTTTCATGTTGAAAAATTGTTTTGTAGTTGTCAGCGCATTTCTTGCTCCACGCCAATCTGAGAGATGGTATTGTTCCCCTCTGTACGGAGCCAAGAATCCTTCATCGTTGGGGTATTCAGCATCATATAGTTAATAGTATCTTGTACACGTTTTGAAGTGTCATGCACATGTGTTGTGACATGTACACGTGTTTAAATAATGTATACATTCATTATAATACCTTTTGGAACCCTCAATCCATACAGTTGCAAAACCGCATCCTTAAAAACCCTTGAATTTGCTGCAGACCATTCCCACCCTGGTAGAACGGAGACGAACTCCCCATTTTGGTCACACACCACAAGAACGTTTGTGATAATCTCTCCCTTTCTCATCCTATATTAAGGTCGATCAACGACACTAACATTTATTTTAATGTATGTGTCGTCTAATGCACTAGACAATTCAGTTTCCCTCAAGTGATCATACTGAATTTAATAATATCTGAGTACTTTTTGTACTTGAAACCACTTCCATCTTCCATTGCTGCATGTACTTGTAATCCGTTCTGATTTTTTCAACAAAATAGTGTAAAGTTGTAAGACTGCCCTAAGAATTGCGTTGAAAAATCTCGAAACTGTCTCGCCGGACCTTGAAAAGTTTTTGCGTACCACTCGATTCTTGACATCGTACGCAAAAGTGTGTGCAACCATCTTTTCGATGTCCACACATCTTGTTGGTTCTAAACAACCAGTCGACCTTAGCATATTTCATAGAATCGTAAAAGTACGTCTATCCATTTGGGTGCTTTCACGACATGCCAAGTCAATCTCGTAAATGAGGCAGAAGAAGGTCAACTGCCTAATGCAGTACCTAGCATATGTCGGTTATCCCTCTATCCTTCGGTAGTTGTTTAGTAACGTGGTTAGTGTTATAAAATGCTGTATTTGAGAGTGCAAAAGTTCCTCAACAGTATCCATCTTTATAAGGAAAGGGATACACAAGTTGTTCTTGAAAGGGTAAGGTATTTAGGTGATTAAGTTTCATGAATAGGAAAGAATAACAAACGATGCCAAGCGCTGGTACTTGGCATATTGGGTTATCGTTTAGTTGTATGGTGTTATTTCCCAATGTACCTATAATAATCTAAAAAGACATGTTTAACGAACATGATAAGCTACCATAAACCTTTTTACCTAATGATAGGATTCAGGATATTTTAGTTAAATTTTATTATAGAGTTAAACTTTTTGAAGACTATATAATCTAAGAATATATGTTTTCAATTGACATGATAAACCATAAACTTTTTTTTTCCTAATGATAGGGTTGAGGGTATTTTAGTTAAGTTTTATTACGAGTCAAGCCTTTTTAAGGGCTTAGGGGTTTTTTTTCCTCTCTTTCTTCTTCTTCTTTTTTTCCCCTAAATTGGCTTATGAACAATCTGTAAGCTTCATAAACATGGTTGTCATACTCCTAGTTCCTAGGACAAGAAATTTTGACCAAAAGATGTGTTAAAACGATGTATATAGAAAAATGTGCGTTTTTCCGTACTTTCAAAACTTGGTGAAAGGATTGTATGAATATTGAGGTGTAGGAACTATATTTTTCATAAATAAAACATTGGTCATAGTATTAATACTAATGTTTCATTACAATTATATAATTTTTAAAAATGTTAAATTTCATTTTTGATTTAGTGAAACGATAGTAAGATGTTACTAAAAATAATCCTGAAAACAACTTGGTAATAACACAAAAAAAATGTAGAATAGGTTCTTATTAAGCTGAAAAAAAAAAGAATTGAAATGAAGGTATTATTAGACAAAAAAAAAATTACATAACAGTACTATTTCACCAGCAATTAACCATAAAGTTGTGAAGTATTAGATAAAAAAATAAAATGTCGCCAATAATTAACAAAAAAAAATTGAGAACTAGTATTTCAAAAAAAAAATGTCACCAACAATCAAAAGATAACATATTTCCATATAAAAAAAGTCCGCAAGGATAGTCAATATACATGTGCAAAACGGAGAATACATAACTCTAATACATAATATTCACCGACATAAGCAACTAATTTTATTACCAAAAAAAAAAAAATACTCCGAACATCAAACTAATTAGGAATGATTTGTGCAATTAGCTTCTGCTCTACAAGAAACACAAAATAATGACAGTTAGATTAGAAATAAAATAAAATAAATTGAACTAAGGAGTAACGAACACCAACATACCTTCTTTTTTACGTTCAAATTGAACTGACATCGTCTAAGGCAGAATATATGGAGGGAGACCGGAGGTGTTATCTAATAAGAATATGAAACACGTTGATAAAACATCTTACCACATTAATGAAACAAATTTAAATGAACTGAAAAAAAATATTTATGTAATATAACACAAAAAATCTAATAAATTAGCTACCAAATTTGAAATGAAAATCAGATTAAGATGTATAAAGAAAACAGTTTACAAATTTCAAATGAAATCAAATATTACAAATTTGAAATTAAACTCGGATGTTAGTATAAGAAAGTTGGAATTAATCATCGGTCCCTCGAAAGAAAAGAGATAGAAACAAACCTATTGGGATCGATTAACTCCTTTCCCTACAATCTCCAATAACATGGTCAGCCCATACCATGAATTTAGTTGCAAACCAAAATTGATGGGAAGACACAAAAAAAGAGCAAGGGAAAGACACATTTTATTATTGAAGTAGCAAGAGGAGATGAAGAAGTAAACATAGTATGATAAAGAAATGTAATAGAAGTTGGAAAAGATGGAAAACAGAAAAGATGGAAACCGAATAACTCGAATTTACAGATCCAAAACACGAAGATACAGATCCAAACTTGGATCAGTAAATAACATATAGATCCTAAATGCAAATATACAGATCCAAAACTCAAACAATCTTTGACTCGTGAACAAGCAAAGAAGAATAAAACGTGAAGAGATCATAACCTGAATATACAGATCAGAACCCAAAGTAGAAATCTGAAATTTTTTTTAAAACCCTACGCTGATCCAACATGCAAAGAACATATAAAGAAGGGATTTAATACCCAGAGCATAAATCAAAAAAAAAATTAAGAATCGTACGGTAATCCAACATACAAAGAATAGATGAAAAAGAGATTTAAATTCCAGAGCATAGAACTAAAAAAAATAAGAATCGTATGATATCCAACATGCAAAGAATAGATGAAGAAGGAATTTAAACCCTAGAGCAAAGATCTAAAAAAAAAACATGCAAACAGATAAAGAAGAGATTTAAACCCCAGAGCATAGATCTGAAAAAAAAAAATGAATCGAACAGATCAAGACAATTGTAAGCACAAAGCATGAATCCAAAAAAAACTTTAGAACCATGCGCTAATCCAACATGCGAATAAGCAAAAAAAAAAAAAAAATGGAGAAAACAAAACCTGAACATGGAAATCGAAGAAGGGAAAGAGGGACAGTGAAAGAAGAGAGAAGATGAGCGAAGAAATCGAATGGCGGAAGAAGAGAGAAGATTAGGGAAGAAAACCAGCGGTGGAAGAAGAGAGAAGATGAGGGAAGAAAACCAGCGACAGAAGAAGAGAGAAGGAATAATGCGAAAGAAGAGAGAAGATGAGGGGAGAAACTGAACGACAGAAAAAGGGACAAGGAATAATGGCAGAGTGGCAGAAGAAGAGAGAAGGAAGACGAGGGAAGAGAGAAGGAAAAGTGAAGATAATTAAACCCACTGTTTTTTAGGGTGATTATTTCGTTGGTAAAAACAGTGGGTTAAATAAAACATCGTTTTTCTTTATAGGCCTAAAAAACATGGGTTTTGAATACCAAACCCACCCAAACCAACCCAACTCACTTTATCAAACACCCCCTTAGTAACTCCCTTATTAAGTTAAGTGATAGTAATCTTAAAACATGAATAATCTTGTTAGTTTAAGATATTTTATGAGCTTTGTTGAATGAGAAATTTCAGCTAATCACAAGTTGTCATGTTATCTCAACAAAAGCCAATTTGATTGAATTGAGGTTCATTAAGATTTAGTGTCCCTAAATTAAAATTAAGAGAAATAAATGGTAGACTAAAAAATACCACATGCCTTCTTTCTAATCATCACATGCCTTCTTTCTAATCATCTTAATTAGAAAGATAGGCTTATCAAATTCAATGGTGATTAAGCCCAAACCACAATTGATAAAAATGACTAGTGACTTTATTAGGCCTAAAAATATAATTTTGATTGTCGAATAATTAAAGATGTTTAAGCCCAATTCAAGCCCATGGTGAAAGTTTGGGTAAAGAAAAAACTGGGTCCAAGGCCATATGAGGCCCATAGGAAACCTCTATAAATAGAGGCCTTAGCCCTTCAATCTAGAACGTTGGAAGAACTAAAGGAAGCTCTGAAACTCTAAATACTAAAGCCCCACAGCTCTGAAGACCAAAAGCTTGCAACTCTAAAGATCTAAAGAACACAACTCCATAAAAGCTTTGAAGATCATAAGAGCTTTGAAGATCAGAAGACTTCTAGAAGATCAAAAGACTCTCTAAAGCTCTTGAGGTGAGAACCTCCAAAGGTTGCCGCTCTAAAGATCTAAACAACACAACTCCCTAAAAGCTTTGAAGATTAGAAGAGCTTTGAAGACCAGAAGACTTCCAAAAGATCAAAAGACTCTCTAAAGCTCTTGAGGTCAAAACCTCTAAAGGCTAATATAAGCAGATCAACAAGCCAGAGGTCGATCCAATCTAATTAACAAGCCACAAGCTGATCCAAACTTATCAACAAGACAAAGACCAACCCAAGTCAATCAACAAACCAGAAGCCAACCCAATTCGGTCAACAAACCATAGGCCAATCCAAGTCGATCCAAACCGATCAACAAGATTGACAAGTCTAATGGTTAACAAGCCTAATGATTAAAGTTTAGTTTGCGAGAGAAAGCATCAAAAGGATTATTTTAGAGTGTACTTATTATACTATATTGAAATTAATACAAATAGAATTTAAAATTCAGCGAATCAAATTTCTCCATAAATCTCGTCGAACAAGCTTAAATAGTTAATTTATAAGTAATCGAGAATAAGGAGTAATTTAGAGCATTTAGAGCAAATGAAGCTTTCTAAAGCAAATTGAAGAAAATTATGAAAATACCTCTGCCTAAGGCATCGCAACGCTTCAAAATGTTGCAATACATAAGCCAAGTGTCACGATGCTACCTTAAAGTGTCACGATGCTCTTGAGAAAAATGTTGTGATAGCATCGAGCAACGTTTTTGGGCTCTAGAAAAATGTTGCAAGCTTCGCAACACTACATAGAGTGTCAATGCTAAATACTACTATCGTAACATTTGATTAGCCGCCATAATCAATCCCTAACAATGAATATAGTAAACTTAAGGAATAGAAAAATGATTATTAGTTTAATTAGTCGTCTTACTCAATTCCAAAGCTTAATATGATTAACTAGGTAGTAAGGAATGCTTCTCATTATCGATATTTAGTTAATTTAGGAATTAATATGTCCATATATGAAGAATTGGTCTCATGAGATGGACTAACCAACTTCTTCGTTAAGTCGATTAAGCTATAAATTGAGTAACCCTGTCTATGTGATAACTCGTCAACGAAACCACAAAGTAACTTAACCATCTCTAAATTGGTTAGGTAATCTCTTAATTGTCTCTCTTGCTCTCTCATGTTATCTTTTTTTTTCCTTACATTTCGTTTTATTGTACTTTCCTTGTCAAACCTCTCCTCTTTACTGCTTTTCATACTTAAATTTAGCTTAGAGAAATTAACTTTGGCTCTTGTGGTTTGAGTTGATCTTCTACTAATAATACACTTAATAGTAGTTTTAGATTAATTATTCTATAAATGTTACTTGATTGAATACCCTCAACAAGTCTCCCTTTCAGTCAAGCTATAAAAAAACATGCAACTGAATAACTGTAATTGGTAGGACCTAAACTGGTATTCTAAAGAGAAACTTGTATGACCATCTAAGTTGACAATTAATTACATCGTTGATAACTCATGAAAGGTGCTATCTTACTCTGCTTAATTCAAGGTTATGCTATAATTTTACACGTTTATTTCATGGTTTTGTAAGTCTTGAGCATCAAGAGGGTAGAATTGACCATTCGAGTGGAAACCATGCTACAAACCAAACTAGAGCCCTAAAGCATCAACCAAGGAAAATAGGCAAAAATTATGAAAATGCCCCTAAGGGCAAGCATCGCAGCACTGAGACATAGCACTAGAGGCAGAATACTTAATAACATCGAAGTGTTGCGACGCTTTCCAACAATACACATGATGCTTTTCATGGTAACGTGGGCTCAATCTAGCGTCCCAATGCTACTGCATGGGGGATGGATGAAGCGCCTGTGCGTTGCACAACATTGTGCAAAAGTTTAGCAACATTGTAGCATTGTGCCATTTTTTATAAATATCGTGTGAGTCCCTAGGTCAAGTTAAGCCCGAATCTTCTAGCTGCCATAGAGTTCGTTTGCACTATTTTTCTATTTTCATCCCCTCTAAGTTTCCTATTTATTTTATTGAAGATTGCAACATTTATTTTGATCCTCCCAAATTATGAGTGGCTAAGGTAACTAAATTGATTTGAGGATAGGACTTAGGTTGAAATTCTTTTGAGGATTTATTTTTACTTCTTTGGGACTTTTTGTTGTAAACTCTTTTGATCATTTACTTAATCTCGTTGAACTTCCATGATAGAATTGACACTTCCGATTGAATGTCCTTTGCTTGCCATGTTTATTTTAGCATTTGTTTACATCAAGGATAAACAGCCTAGTGGCACGATTAGGGAGTGTATATTCCATTAGTAGTAGGCTACTTCTCTAATTCAATATTCACAAAAAAATTAAGATCAAGAGTAAATCGCTATGTTAGACTTAGGCTAATCCAGTCTTTCTTATGTTGCAATAAATTACCCATTGCCCTTAATGTGAACTTGAATGATCTTTATGGACGCTATCATACTCAAGTGATATGAAGGGTTTAGTTTAATTAGGAGTTTTCTTAATTAAGAATTTGGGGCACTTATAGATTAATGTATAGGTGATCGTCAATCGTCCTCATCATTAGTTTCCTATGACGAAGAAAAGACAAACCTAATTAATTCCTATCTCTGAGTTGATTTTCTTTAATTGAAATCTCTAAAACAATCCACTATCGCTCATTTAATTTCTCACAACCTATTTCCATGCAAGTTAATTTTAGCATTTTTTTATTACTAAACCAAAACCCCCCGTTACTATTGAAAAAGGTGAAAAATAAGCTTGATATGGACAATGTGAATGGAAATTAGTTAAATAATGTGTGTAAGGACTTCAAGGAGAGGATCTAATGGCTCGTAAATGATATTTTAGGTCACATTGAGATAGGAAAAGCCTATAAACCCTGAGGAATAAGCTGACACTCATTTTTCTTTAAAAAGAATTTTATTTATAATGTTTAGCCGTTATTTCTTATAAAATGTGATTTGATGATGATTGCTAAAGGTTAAGTATGACTACTATGTTACTTGATTTAATGGCATGAAAAGCATGATTTATCTATTTTCCACAACTTTTTAGAAAGCATGTTTAAATGATGCTATTCATTGAGGAATGATCTGATTTTCATGAAACGTTTTATGATGTACTTCTAATGCAAAGCATACTTGTTTTCTAAATGTTTTCTTAAGGACCCAATGTTGAAGGACGTTGAGAAGGCATATGGGCAACCCTATGACATGAGGTAACTCAATGCTGAAGGACGTTGAGAAGGCATTTGAGTTTCCTAGGGACCTAATACGGAAAGACATGGAGAAGGTACTTGGGCAGCCTGAGATAGTTCCTATGTGCACATAGTGAGCGATGATGTTGTTGTGTTGAGATTACTCCACATCAGCTAAGGTTTTCGACGTTGGGTGTGTTGAGATTACTCCACCCCAACTAAGGTTTGTTTTCGACGTTGAGTGTGTTGAGCTTGCTCTGCCTCAACTAAGGGTATTTTTTAATGCAAATGAATATTTGATTAGTTTCAAAGTTTTATTTAACCAAATGGCACTTATGTTTTCTTCCTTGCCTAAGCACAATTTTTATGATCCGATATTTGTTTTCTCTATTATTAAGCATGATCTAATTCTCAAGTTGTGTTTTTAATATTATGTCACTCACTGGGCTTTCAGCTCACATTTTCCTTGTTTTCTATTCTCTCCAGGTAACGAAAGAGTTCCCGGTGCTTAGCCTACTCAGACCTCATCCTGCTAAAGCTTCAAGTCATCAAAAAATACTTTTCATCATAGTTGTTGTATGTGTAAATCACCTTGTGTATGTGGCATATTGACATAGCTAGTTATATGTTGGAAATGAGTTAGGATAATGTACATGTCATCTAAGTTTAGTTGTGATCAAGGTTGGAGTACCAGTTTACGTAATATAAGTTTTCATGTTATTGTAATTATTGGCTTGGTGGATCATGTTTTATAATTTAAGATTATATACTATGGGCGGTTATGTTAAATCTTGTTTTCAATAGGATAGTCAGGTACAAGTGGGCAGTGAACCTCATAAAAGGGGTGAAATTTGCTGTCTTCACATCTCCTTTCAGGTTAAAAAGAGTAATTTGGGAGGGGGTGTGACGATCATGATCATGCCTAATTACAAGAAGTTGTAGCCTAACATGCAATTGTAAATCTTAGCTCAAACTCAATACGCATGGTGAATCAGATCAACATCTATTTGAGCTTCTATGAAGTATCATTAGGAGTCTAAGTCATTAAACTTATATTTTATGGCTAATGTGATGATTAAAAATGCAATCTATTAATTTCTGAAGGTTTTGCCCTATATCGAAGATAAAAATTTTTTTTTCTTATGTCTAAGCTCACTTCCTAGATTTTTTTATTAAATCAAAATCTTATCTATTTTAGTATTAGATTCAACTTGAGTTCATTAATTTAGGTGGCCAATCTAAACTAATAATAGGAATTTTAATCAATAAGAACAAACCATGTATTGACATTGATCTAAGACACTAAAATCTACATGTTAGGTTTGTTATCTTCTCTTAAAGTATTCAATATTTGAATCTCAAGGAGAAAATTAGCTAATAATTACAGAAATTATTAAAAAAAAATATACAAGTTAGAGAAAACTTTCCTTGAAAAAAAGAAAAAAAAAAGAAGAAATTAAAAATGAAAATGCCACTAACAGAAATGAGAGACTAAAGATGAGGTATAAATTGAAATTGATGAGAGAAATTTTATTGAGGATAAATTAAAACATTAGATAACTTGCAAATGAAAATTAACTATGAGAATAATTTTTTTTTTTTACCCTACAATATTTTGGTGTCAAGGAAATGTGTAGAATATTAATTCTTAGGTAGGTGGACATCATGGATAGAGCCTATAACCTCTTAGTCATTTATTGAGGATATGTTTCTTTTTTACTATTAGGACAATCCATGATGATTTTAATTAAGAGAACAAATTGCTAAAACGAAAAGGAAGAATAACAAATAAATTACAAAAGTGAAAGTATATTAAAAAAATGCAAAAACGATAGCTAAGCATGGAATAGAAAATCAACCTAAAAAGAATCAGCCCAGACCTCATCTCAATCTAATAACGGGTGCATGTGTGTGCACGTGTGAACTAATTATTTGGTTTTAAACTTTAATAATATATATTTAGTTTCTAATTATTTTTTGTCATAAAAAATGTCCTTGAACATAAAAGATATGTATAATTTCCATTCTTACTATTATTGTGTCCTGACCAATTACTTGTCTCATCTAACCTATGGGAAGAAGCTACGTCATTTACAAAATGAAGATAATGACTAAAATATTTTACTTTTTAGACCAAAGTAAAATAAATTTAAAGGGGTGTGTTTGGAGCACCAACTTGAAAAAGGTTGTGTGGGGCTGTAATAGCCTGCTTAGCATTTGGGACATGTTAAAATAATGGGGTAAGGGTTATTTTAACACCCCATGTTGTTACAGTAACACTATTTATAATTCAATAGTTAAAATAATCAATTTTCCCTCCAATGTTCCCAATGACTCCACCTGACAGCAACCAATTTCGACGACTACTTCTAACGACCAACTTTTACAGTCACTTTAATAAATAACTCCAACGAAGACCACCTCTGAAATGCAATTTCAACGACGACTACTTTCGATGATCACCTATGCAACTAACTTTGGGGACCAACTCCGACAATCACTTCGACAACTAGTTCATAATGTTTAATAATATTCTTTTATATTAATTTGACATTTTAATAGAAATACTTTGAGTGTATTGCAGGCCAAACAAGGTAGTAAAAACACTTTTGAGAAAATGTAACCAAACACATGAGTGTCTTTATTTTAAACAATTTTTATAAAAGTGTTTAAATGAAATGCCTTTTTGAAAACATTCTTTTCTAGTCAATCCAAACATCGTTGTTTTATGGGTCTCATCAAAGTTTAAAGCAAGAAAATGTGTATCTAGGTAAAAAAAAAAAAATTTATTCACAAATTTGAACTAGATAATAAGATAAGAAATCTCCCAATGAATTTTTTACAACCTATTTTAATATTGGGTACTCCTCCTCGAAAAATACGTTTGATCAATTCATATAATATAATAACCTATTTTAATATTGGGTGCTCCTCAAAAAACACGTTTGATCAACCATTCTTATTGAACTACTTTTGAATGATAACTTTCCATCATACTTTTTGGGAATTACTCATCTAAGTTTATAATATTTTTTGTATGTCATTATAGTGGTGGCCTATGCTTGACAAATATCACTCAAAGATATACGTATTTATGCAATATTATGAAGTTAGAGGTTGTTTGGATCGCTGGAATAAAAACAGAATTACTAGGAATCTGATTATAGTGTTTGGAGTGTAGTGTTTGAATTTGTTGGATTTCTAATTACTATGTTTGGATTGTAGGGTCGGGTTTGTTCTTTTTTTCAATTATTAGTTTGACTATTTTTTTATATATGTTTTCTATATCATATTACCTAAGTTTGTGACATAATATAAATCCTAATTTCATGAACTTGATGTAATAATGCATTGACTTTTTAGAAACAGTTATTTTCCCATCAATTCAAGTATAATTTTGGATTTCATTTTGGTTACTTATTTTGAATAACTTGTTGGTTGGATGTGTTAAAGAATTTTTTTCTACAATATGATTCACTAATTTTATTACAAGTGAAACTTGAACAATATGTTTCTTGTCATGATGATTCTACTTGAAGATTGGTTTCTTATATGTTGATATGTGTAGTTCATATTTGCTGGTGTGCCTTCCTCTCTTCTACGACATGTTTTACAACATGTTGTGACATTGTTAAAGACATTGTACATAACAAACATAAAAATCTATAGAATATTTTCTTTCCTTATTTGCCACGGGATTATGTAGATTTTGTGGTTTGTTGTCTTCTTACCTACAGAGATGATTTTTCCTTTCCTTGCAGATCTTCTCAAGGCTACCTATATATATATATATATATATATATATATATATATATATATATATATATATATGTATGTATGTATGTATGTATGTATATATATATATGTATGTAAGACATATAGACATATGTACATATATACATATGTACATATGTCTATACGTATACATCTATATTGTATATACATATATGTATATATGTATGTATGTCTATACATATATATTGCTGTTTTTTCAATTTTAGAGTTGACTGTTTTGAAGAATCATTAATTGTTTGCTTTTGTGTGTGTAACCATCTTTTTTTATCCAGCTTAATTTAAATTAATTTATTTTTAGATTAATTTTTATCTTAGTTTTTGTAATCTAATTTTGATTGTTTACCTTCTTTTTATGTTAATTTTTATCTCTTCTAACTTTTTATTTTAGTTTAGTTAAAGTAACCAATTTAGTTAGGGTAAGAAAAAAGTAGGGAAAAGCAAAGCAAATGTGGAAAAATTTTGAATTTCATTTTGGTTGCCTAAAAGTTGTTCTTCCTTTTTGAGCTTAAGCCAAGTTTGGTAAAATTTCAAAATTGAAATAAAATCCATTAAAAGGAAAAATAGGTCATTGTAAAAATGGCTTTAGCCTTTATGATCACTTCTTCTCTCCCAAAAACCCTAGGTAGCCACCACTCTCATTATCACTCATTTTCTCTTAAAAAAACTCTAGCCCCCAAATCCATCTTAGAACACAAAAAGCCTAACTTAGTTGGAGGTTGCATTTGGTAGGGACTTTGTCCCAAGGATCCACACCTCACACAATAAGTGGCTTCGTGTTCGTGATTTCTTCCTTCGTTCTTCTTTTCTCTTAGAAATCTTGAAAAATAGAGAGAAATAAAGGGATTAGCAAAAATAACTACTATTATTGCTTTTTATTTCTTCACCTTGTTTATTTTTATTATTATGTGATCTTTTTACATGAATTTACTTTAGATATTGGTTCCATTTTATCTTATTTTATCTTTTTTATTTATTTATTTTTCATCTTCTTCCTCTTCCATAGTTTTTCTTTATTGTTATTTAAGAAAAAAAGGGAAAGTATGTGGAAGAAGACGAGGTGAGATGAAAAAAAATGACCTAAAAAAAATAAGGTAATACATCTTATAATGAAGTTATGTTTCTTTGTGTTGAAATGTAAAAAAGGGTAATGAGTTGAAGAAGATAAAGAAGAGAATAGATTGGCAAAGAGCAAGTTTAGGAGAAAAGTAGTTGGAATTTTATTTATTATTTTTTTTTTGTAAAAGAAAAAAGAAACACTACAAGAATTTTTGTCTCGTCGACACTTTTTTTTGCCAACACAACAAAAAAACGTCGGCAGAGCTAGTTTATGCCGATAAATTTTTAATGCGTGGGCATAACATCATATTAGCCGACGAAAATATATGCGTGGGCAAAAAAGTAGTTTGGTATTAGTGAAAATCATTAAAGTTGGTTTTTGACGACGATGAATTTATTTTCTCCTCACACAAGGAGTGTGGGCAGAAATTTTTTCACGCAAGGAATGTGGCCAAAAAGATTTTAAATCTTACTTATTTTTTCCCCACACACATTTTTGCCCACAAAAACATTTTCCTGTCTTTTCTTTACTTTCCCTTCTCTCACTCTCCCTTTTTTTCTTTTTCATTTCCTTTTTCTTTTTACATAAAAAAAAAAAAACATCTTCACCCATTCTTTCATTCGCCCAACCCCCACAAAAACCTTTTCCCACCCATCTTCTTTCACCCGTCGGCGACGAACTACGACTGCTGCTGCTGCTGCCACCCGATCGATGCCGCCGCTTCTTCTGCTAACGTCGCTGTCATTATGCCCAACGCCCCTGTCTTGCTTCTGTTGACGCCTGCCCAACGTTCTGCTCGTGGAAGACAACGCCGTTTGTGCTCGTGGTTGCCGCCATCTCAGTAAACGTGGGTGAGTTTTTTTTATTGACTATTCGTTTGGATCTAGAGTGTTCTTCCATAGTGATATTGACTTGTTAATTGAGTATTTTTTTTTAAATCTAGAATTGTCCTCTACAAATGAATGTTTGAATGAAATTAGTTGTCGTTTTGGAAGATTAGTTGTCATTTTGGAAGATTAGTTGTCGTTTTGGAACACATAGTTTAAATTAGTGGACTTTGCTGTGAGACTTACCAAATATTATAACTACCATGTGAAAATTTGAATGAAATTGTAATGAGAATGATTAATGTTGATCTTTTAGGTTGATTTTGAGTTTGGAAGTCACACTTAAATATGTTCAAGGTATTTTTGAAAGTCATTAGTGTCATTTAGACACTATTTAGATACATTTTTGTTGCTTTTGAAACTCAAAAGAACACTTAGACACTTTTAATGGGTTGAATTTAGGTTGGTTCATTTAGACACTTGAACCCATTATGTGTTTGATGAAATGTCTGTTATAAGTATATCTTTTGTTTCTTTTGTTGTGTGTACAAAAGCCATTTAGTGGGATTGCTTCTCATTAATTGTTTTCTTGATTTGCTTTGCTTTTATCGAACTTGTTTTTGGTCTTTTTACTTTCGTTTATTATTTTAGTAAAAACTTTAAACTAGAATACAAAATATATGAATTTTCATGATTAGGTTGTTTAGAGAATTATCAATAACGGAACACTCTTGTAGGTGGACAAATAAGACTAACTTTTTTTTTAATCAACATGGCACAAAATTATTGGGTTGTAGTTGGACAAATAAAACTTCCAAGTGTAACTTTTTTATTAATTAACATGTCACAAAATTCTCTTTGACACTTTTTAGGAACTTAAGACAGTTTGAACTTAGGTTGTTTTGGGAGTTAATAAGTCTCTTGGACACTTTTTATACACTTTTTAAGTTGTTTGAGGGTCAAAGTGACGCTTAGACACTTTTTAGGTGGGTTTTGAGTTTGAAAGTCATATTTAGGCATTTTGAAGTTGTAGTTAGGAGTTAAAGTGTCATTTAGACACTTTTTAGTTACTTTTTGATTGGTATTGAGTTTGTAAGTCATACTTAGGCATTTTGAAGTTGTTTTGGGGAGTTAAAGTGTTATTTACACACTTCTTAGGTACTTTTTGGTTGGTCTTGGATATTGTGAAGACTCTTGAGAATTATCTAGGTTGTTTTGGGAGTTAAAGTATCATCTAGACACTTTTTAGGTACTTTTTGTTTGGTTTTGAGTTAAGAGGTCACAGTTATGCATTTTGGATTTGTTTTGGGAGTTAACGAGTCTCTTAAGGGTTTACACACTTTTTAGACATTTTTAGTACGTTTTGGGACTTAAGGTGTCATTTAGACATTGTTTAGGTACTTTATCTAACTTCTTGCCCTGATGCTTACAGGGTTTAATTCTGTCAATTCTATTTGAAAATGGATAGGGATTGGATTAAACTAAAAAATAGATTTTCAAGAGATTACATTGAAGGAGTTTCTCAATTTATGGAAGTGGCAAAGAAGCATGTAAACGATGTAGGAAAAACTAGTTGCCCATGGAATATCTCCTTTATATGGTAAATGGGTTTATCACGGAGAAGCAATGAACTTAGGTTCATTAGAAAGAGGTGGTACTTCTTCAGTAGGTGATGGATTAAGTAGAGAGTCTAATATTGATGATAATGATGATGACATTTTTGGTCTTCTAACTGATTTGCATGACCAATGATAACAAGTGAAGAGAATGCTAATGACAAAGAGGATTTTGAGGATGAAATTTTAGAAAATGTTGAAGAAATGAATACTAGTAACATTTTCGATGAGTTGATGGATGAAGCACGCAACCAGTTGTACCCTCGATGTACCAAATTCTCCTTATTAAATTTCCTGGTGAAGTTGATGCATATCAAGGTTCTCAACAATTGGAGCAACAAATCGTTTAATATGTTACTAGAGTTGCTAAAAGATGCATTTCCAATTGGTACATTTATACCTGGATCATTTTACGAAGCTAAGAGAAAATTTTGTGACTTAGGGCTCGAATATGATTCCATCCAGGCTTGCAAATACGACTGTGTATTATTTTGGAAAGAACTAGCTAACTGTCAAGGTTGTCCAGTATATGGTGAATCCCGATATAAAACAAATAGTGGAAAGGGTAAGAAGATTCCAAATAAAGTTTTGCGTCACTTTCCATTAATACTTAGGTTGAAACGATTGTTTCTATCAAAACATATTGCTGCTGAGATGAAATGGCTTAAGGATAAACGAGTTGATACGGAGGATGTGTTACGACATTCAGCTGATGGTGCAGGATGGAAACACTTCGATAAAGAGTTTCCACAGTTTGCTTTAGACCCAAGAAATGTTCGATTAGGCTTAGCTTCAGACGAATTTTATCCATTTGGCAATATGAGCACAACCTATAGCATGTGGCCAATTGTGCTTGTACTGTACAATTTGCAGCCTTGGAAGTGCATGAAAGAATACAATTTCTTCATGTCTTTGCTTATACCTGGACCAAAGTCTCTTGGAAAAGAGATTGACGTTTATTTGCAGCCATTGATTGATGAGTTGAACGAGTTGTGGAATAATGGTGTGCGGACCTATGATTGCATGAATAAGGAGTACTTTCAATGACTTCCCTGCATTTTAGACTTGTTTTTGTAGTCAAAGTGCCATTTAGACACTTTTTAGCCACTCTTTGGTTGATTTTGAGTTAAGAGGTCATAATTGTGCATTTTGGAATTATTTTTGGAGTTAAAGTGCCATTTAAACACTTTTTAGCCATTTTTTAAGTTGTTTTGAGGGTGAAAGTGTCACTTAGACACTTTTTAGGTTGATTTTGAGTTTGAGGTACTTTTTAGTTGGTCTTGAATATCATTTTGAAAGTCATGCAAATTAATTTGTTTTATTAGTTTTGATCATGTTGTGCTTATTGGAGTTCAATATTATGCTTTTCAGGTCTATATATTATGAAGAAGGCAAAAAATGTTAATTTTTTTTGTGAAGACCCAACTGATGAAGGAAACATTTTTTTGTGAAGACCAATCAACCAACGGAACCATTTTTTGTGTATTTAATATTACTTTGTTCATTTTGTAGAGCAAAATGAAAGCTAATATAGTTTAGGAAACAAACACTAAGATAGTTTTCCAAATTTTATATGGTTAAGGAATTGGGGGTTGTTATGATGTTATACATATTTTGTAACAGGAAATTGGCTAAACTTATTGTTACGATATTAAATATATTTTGTTACAGGAAAATGAGATTATTTTTATTTTAAATATTGATCCCCAAGCATATAATATAATAATAATAATAAATGCGCTGGTAATTATAAAGCTATGGCGACGTTTCATGTGTGGGAAGCAATCGAGTTAAGCCGATGGAAAGTAAAACGTCGGCAGAAATTGATTTCTGGCCACGTATAAAACGTGGGAAGAAATCTTATTTTTGCCCACGAATGTTGATGCGTAGACAGACATCAATTTCTGCCTATGGATAAAACGTGGGCAGTCTGCCCGTGAATGTTGATGCGTGGCTAGAAACCAACTTCTGCTGACGTTTGTAATGTGGGCAAAAAGACTATTTCTACCCATGCGTTTCATTGCGTGGGCATTTCTGCCAACGAAATGTCAAAAAACGTGGGCAGAAGATCTCCCCACGGCCTTCTGCTGACGTTGTCTGCCCACGCAAAAAAACGTCGGCAGAAGCTTTACCCACTCATTTTTGAAGATCTGCCAACATTCTTGTGCGTGGGCAAAGAAAAAATTCTACTAGTGAAAGGAGTTTAAATAAATGTGATAAATTTATTATTATTATTATTATTATGCAATATGTAAAGTTTGGGTGTTTTGCCATCCATTTTTTTAATTGTTGTTTATTTGTTTATTTATTCATTATTATTATTATTATTATTTCTTTTGTTTAGTTTATCTTTTTATATTCTTCATTTGGCATTTTTTTAGTCTTTATTTGACTATTTTATCTTAAGTAACACTACTCCTAAACCCACAGCGTAAGAAGTTAATAAGACATAAAATGGATGTTTTTTAGTCATGGGGCCAACGAACTCCTTCAGCCAAACAATGAGTGGAGTTCACAACTCCCTCCTCAACTCCTTAGCTCAAACACCTCAATAGAAACCTATATACCAACTTTTATGGTCACATGAAACAAAATAAGGAATACATTTGATATACATTTGATATCTACAATTGATAACTAAAAGCTTAGAAAGCTTCTACTCTGGTAGCCAATGTACATCCCTCCGCCAAATGGTAAAATTTAAGTTAAAATACCATTTTAGTTCATGTATTTTGAAGTTTATTAAAGAGACTTCTACGTAAAAGGCCTTAATATAAGACCCATATTACGTTAATGTGTTCAACATTCCTTTTTTTTTACATAAAAGGCCTTCCTAGACTTTTTTCATTAATGTCATAGGCTATTTATCATTTATGTCTTATATATATATATATATATAATTTCCCTTTCTCCTCCATGCATAGACTTGGAGCTCATGCCCATTGATGTTTTTTTAAAAAAGAAAAAGATGGTTGAAATTCTTCCACTTTCCTTTTTTCTCCTCCCTTTCTTAGGAGAACGAGGAGGGTAAAATTCTCTCTGGTGCCCTCTTTAATTTTTTCCCATAGACCAAGAAAAGGATCCACAATCCTTCATCATATCATCACTCAAAGAATAGGAAAGGTTCATGGTGGTGGTGTTCAGAGTCAACAACGAATGTAAGACTTCTAACTTTTAAAGAATGCTTAACTCTAGAATTAATACAGTAGGTTTTTTGTATTTTTTTCAATGTATTAGTATTTCAAAATCCCAATTTATTTCGAATTTGGTTCTGTATTGCTTCCGTTGTGATTAAGGATTTCAACCCTTTCAATTGATATTAGAGACATCTCATAAAATTAATTTGGGATTTTTAAATTTGCATTGTTTTCAGTGGGTTTTTACATTATTGAATGTAGTTTTGCGATTGAATTTTTACAGTAAAAATGATCATAGATTTACAACTTTTTTATTTTATCAAATGTAAGAGCCCCCACATTTTTGGGCATTTTTATTGTAAATTACTGCTTTGTAAATCCAAATCTAGATTGGGGATGTTCCAAGAAGAAAAACTAAGACAGATGAACGGAGGCCAAGAATTTGTGCAAAGAAGGTCTCTACACAAAATGGGAAACAGAAAAAAAAAAAAAAGACGGAGGCACGGGGAAGAAGAAGGGTTGATGTCACGCTGATGTCACCGTGACGTTAGCAAGCACTTGCAGGGTGTGGCTCGGCTTGACTTGGCGCGACTTAGCAGTCGGCTCGCTTGCAACTTAGTTTAGCTCCGCTTTGCGCAGTTCATGTCCAATTCACCCGGTTCGATCGATTTAGGCATTTTGGCTCCAATTTAGCTGCTGTTTGGTCCGATTTAGCTGGTTCTAATTCGGTTCTTGGCATTTTTTGCTCGGTTCATGGTTTTGGGGCTCGGTTCGAAGCCGTTTAAGGATTTTTGGTCTAGTTTTGTAGCGATGGAAGCAGTTTTAGGATATTTTTAGCATAAATTAATATAATTTATTGCTTTATTTTATCCTAAGGGCCAATTTTACCGATTTATTGCTATTTAAATGTTTTATGGATGTCATTTAATAATAACCCACCATAGGTTAAGCATGTTCATGCATTTTAGTATATTATAAATGTTATAATATATGGTTTTAATGCATGATAAATAATTTCATGAGTTATTTAATGTATGTTGATATGTTAATTATATGAAATTGAAAAGCATGATGCATGACATTAATTAAATAAATTTAAATAGTTACATTTATTAATGTTTTGTTAATGCTTGATTAATTTTCATGATTTATGTAATATAAGTGTTATATTTTAATTGAAAATCAATTTGCATTGAGCATGACATATCCATAGATTAATATAATTGCTATATTATGTTATGAAATCCATGTAATATGGTTGGTTATTAATTAGAATTTGATTGTTAATTAATTGAATCATAGAAAGCATACTACAAGGCTAATCATTAAAATTTGTAGTAATTACAAAATTTATGATTAGTAACTGTCAACCTATAATAAAGAATTGCATGCAAACATAGGATCTTAGAAATTAGTTTTAAATTGTTTATAATTAATTTAGACCTAGGATCACATTAATTCTAATAAGATTAGAATTCTGTCTTACTTTATTTTTAAACAGTTTTAAAATATGACTAAGTAGGACAAATAGGACTTTAGGTTATAAGGGAACTCTACGACTTCTGTCAAAATTGAGGGTATTTAAGTTGACGGTTTACGAAGCACCTCCTAACTGGAAACTAAATTGGAACCTGAGTTGAATTAACCTAAGGCCTATTAGCATGCATTGTCACTAGGTTAATTAAATGTTTTAATTCACCTAGAAATTAGTGTAAAGACCTTTTATAAGAGTTATAATAGACATAGACTTAGATAGATTGACTTAGTCGAATTTATCTAAGTTAAATAACCCTGAGATACAGTAGGACATTTTAATGGGAGAAAAATTGCAAAACGAGCTGTTTTACATCAAGTTTTACTCCTACGTCCCTGATTATTCACACCGTGAGATCCATACTCAGATTTGTTTTGCCCTAGGCGCGGCCTCCCTTCGGAAAGTATTTGTATGGGTTATAACAAAGTGAATGGAAAAATGTCTATAGTAAGTGGGAGCAGGACGTGTGTCAACGTATCCCTCGATCTCCAACCGTAGGTCACACCATAAGATTCTTATGATCCGCCTGTGTGTTGTCCTAGAGCGACCATCCCTTCAGAGGGCCTGATCATTGTGGGTATGGGATGCTCTATTTTATTGTATTTAGATTTCTCTTACTGTACTCAACTTTGTTGTAACCCACTAGGAGTTTTAGTCCAAGTGGGAGTTTGTTGAGTTGTATGTCCTAAAACTCGTAGTTTTTGTATATAGGTAATTTTAGTACATATGAAATTATTCAAGTGAATTAATTATTTATTAACTCTAAATCCAATTAAACTACGAACCCTTGGCTACTATCCTAAGCACTTGGACTTTATGTGGAGACATAAACAGGATCAAGTTCGAGTAAGTAGCCTCAATAGTCTATAGTACATGGATCAAGTTGGGTACCTCTTCCTGGAGACACTATTGAATACGACCCGCTTCATGATTGTTACAAATGTTGTAAAGTGTCATAAATGAAGTGATCTTGATTTGCTCATGTAGAGACATGTGAGCGGGGGTATTCGACATAATGAGAATGTGTAAGACTGGCCCTGAAATAATCAGTGTTACGTATTAACTTTTTACGATTAACACTGATTAATTTCACTTATCGATGACTTAGATAACTTGATCTGAATCTTGAGCTATCTATGAACTCCTACTTATTCATAATTATCCCTTGATCTGCATAGGTGAGAGTAAGCTTAATAGCACTGTTCAACATTCCTCCTATTTCAGGGATAAGACCGGGTAGATAGTTGGGGACATAGAATTTGCAAGACGAAATTCACTCCTACCCAACTCAGGGATAGAAGAGAAGTTGTTCTCTTAAGTATTGTTCCTAAGACTTGAACAAGGGGCCCCATCCTCTCACTGGCCGGAGAGGGAATGGGTTTAGTGATTAGATCCTAAATCAATTGTTGATTAGAGAGACAATGGTACTTAAGGAGAAAAGATGTAACTCAGAGGTAAATCGATATTTGACCAAGCTGAAGTTATGAACAACCTGTGAAGGATTGATTTACCGTTGACGGTTATACCAAATGTACACAAATATATCTACAGTGAGGAGAATGCAACTACGGGCTTTAGTGGAGTGTCTCATTAGTAACAAATTTTGGTTAACTAGGTTAAAGAGTTTGGCTAGTTAATCTCAGATCGTTGGAGCTCATGATCTGTAGGTCCATTAGTCCCTTTACTAGCTCATAAATGGACTAAAATCTTAGATAATATGGTAAATAAATTTGAACCGTTCAAATCTTGGCTTAAGGAATGAAAGTCAGATATACGATATATCAACATTTAGTTACAAATTAAACGTACAAATAGAGTTAATTATAATATTTAAATATGATTTAAATATTAATCATATGAATAGAGATTCATATCGATTTTTTAGAAAAATTGGAACAAGTGGGAACAATAATATTATTTTATTATTTAATATTAAAATAATATTTAATTAATTAAATATTAAATTATGCTTTATTTAATTATTTAATTATTTTTTGAAATTAAAAATCAATTTTAATTCAGTTTTGGAAATTATTGAAAATTGATTTTAAAATTGATTTTGGAAGATTGGATTTTCCCACTAACTAAGCTAGGAGCTTGATTGTCATCTTCACAATTAACCAACAAATTAACCATTTTGTGTTGTCAACTTTTGATGCAATTGGATTGCATGTTATTTTTTAATAAATAGAGATGATTTTGACATAAAAATGGTTAAGAATTTTGTGAAATTAAGGGTTAATTTTGCAAAATTCCATCAATTGTTCATCTTCTTCCCAACCTTCATTCTTTCTCAAATTCACCACAAATTTGGATCCCACCATCCAATCTAAGCCTAGAGAATAGTAGAGAAGATTCTTCTGGTGGTCTACAACCAAGTGGTGCTGAAATTCATCAAGAATTGAAGGAGAATTTGGAGCTTCAAGGGTAAGTGTTCTTGAAACGTTGGTTTTTCTTCTTAATTGCATGTTTAATCCTCTAAATTGAGCATCATAGAGTGAATATTGATCAAATTAACTTCCGCTGCATGCTCATTTATCCATCAATCATAGGTTTCGGAACATCACGAACTCCTGAAAAGGATAGGTTCACTTAGGTTAATTACCAACAATTGTCTTTCCTAACAGTAACTTGTTGGTACGTACTTCTAGGATCTGAAAGTGGAAGGGTTACACTTATGGAGATGAGTTAAAAGTTAATGAATCCTTAACCAAACAATAGTGGTTAATGTCTATAGGAATATGAGTTATTCTGACATTAGAATTAGTTGAGAATTGTCCCATTTCAAAGGAGAAGTGGCTAATCACCCTTCGATGGCTGTTGCTCTAAACCTCTGAAGCATCGTTGGAAAAACTAAATCAATAGTTTATTAGGGTTTCTTTGATTGCTTGTTTTTGCTGAATTGATTGGATTACTTGCAATTTTTGTTTGCTTGTGTAATGGGTTAAGGCAAAGATAACTAAAAGGGTTAATTGTTTATTATTTCAGCATGTCTTCCTCAATCGTCGCACTGCTTAAAAATGAAAAACTAACCGGTGAAAACTACGCAACGTGGAAATCTAACCTAAATACAATTCTGGTTATAGATGATCTACGGTTTGTCTTAACGGAGGAGTGTCCTTCTATCCTCGCTCGTAACTCATCTCAATCTATTAAGGATGCACATGACCGTTGGACAAAGGCCAATGACAAGGCCCGAGTCTATATCTTGGTGAGTTTGTCTGATGTACCCAACAAGAAACATGAGGCCATGATGAATGCACGATAGATCATGGAGTCCCTCCAGGAAATGTTTGGACAACTGTCCTCACATATCTGACGCGAGGTCCTCAGGTACGTTTATAATACATGTATGAAGGAGGGCCAATCGATGAGATAACATGTTCTCAACCTGATGGTCCAATTCAACATTGCAGAAATGAACGGTGCGTCATTAACGAGTAAAGTCAGGTGTCTTTTATTCTAGAATCTTTTCTGAAGAGCTTTCTTCAATTCCACAGCAATGCGGTTATGAATAAAATTGTGTACACCATAACGACCCTTCTGAATGAATTACAGACTTATTAGTCTCTTATAAAAAATAAGGGACCGATCGAAGGAGAGGCAAATGTTGCCCATTTTAAGAAGTTCCACAAGGGTTCATTGATAACTTGTAGAAATACAAGTTATTTTATGTCTTTTTCCTAGAAAAATAGAGTTTAAATAGAGAATCATGCGGTAGTTGATGTTAAATTCTATTGATAAATTTTCCTATGTGTTCTACTCTTGTAAGTTGATGAAGATAATTGTTTTATAGCTTTTTGAGCCTAATACGCATGCTTTAACGCAGGAACGCAAGCAACCCATGGATGCGTTGGCAACCTCTTAACGCAAGATTATGTGTTGGCAACCTGTGGACACGTTGACAACCTTTCAACGCTGGTTGATGCGTTAGCAACCCATGGATGCGTTGGCATAATTGAACGCATGAACCCAAAGTTATCTGTGGACACATATCAACAAGGCAGCGTAGAATCAAATAAGAATCTTGAGAGATTGTCGGGAGATTGATATGCTTGATATGCAGCAAGAGTGGTGGATCGAAATTAAACCAGAAATCATGCGATTAAGCGAGATGGACGCAAGGAAGAAATTCAGTCTCCAATCATGTAGATTTGCCAGCGATTGCAACGCAACATTTATAAAAGGGCAGACCTAAAGACAAAAATGTGGTTGGACCTCTCGGAAGAATTCCTAAGTGACAGCAGAGTTCTCTTCAAACGATAACCTGAGACAAATAGCTAGGAAGAGAAGAGTCTTCCTTCCGCCTGACCACTTCACAGCAGAACTCACGCTACCATTCCGGCGAGCTCAAGACAATGAGAAGCCATTCCATGCTTTCTATCTCTTCTCTTACTTATGTTTTAGTCTATTAGCAAAGAATTGTATTTTCTAAAATAGTTATTCCGTTCATCAATCTATACATCTTCCATGGCTATTCATTTCTCATCATTTCCATTTGCTATTTATCATCCATGTGTAACTAACTCTCTCAAGGGTCACGGGTTGTTTTATCATCTAAATAAAGAACCGTAGAAGACTATTTCATTTTGTAAAATGTATTTTTAATCAAATGCTTATGTCCATCTAACTAATCGATATAAGTAGTAATAATCAGACTGCTCGAGAGAGTAAGTGATTATGGAACTCAGTTGACAAGGCTAAGAAGTGTTACCTAGGGATAGGAATAACATTGGTACTCAACACTCTCCTATGCGTTATATACATATAATGCATAGCGGCTGACAACCGAGAGTAGAGTCGTTGGTATGAAATAGACCCAATTATGCGTTTCCGACTTTAGATGATAACTAACCCCAACCCTACGTTTACCATTCATACAATTCAACTAGCTTCAACTAGCTGCTTTTGCTGTGTCGCATATCTCTCCATCAACCCACATTAGCTTTGGTTTACTGCTTTGTAGTTAGCTAAACGCATCACTTCTCATCACCTTCTTTAGACGCATGACTCAAATAATCCAATTAATTATAGAATCTACATAGTCCCTGTGTTCGACCTCAGACTCACTGAGAAAATCTCATTCTTTACTTATACTTGGGTGAAGAATAGGAAAACTTGACAGATCAGTAACGCATAGTATTAAGCATGTTGAGCGCATAGTAAGTTTAATAAATAAACGCAACATTTATCCTCTGGAACTAAGTCTGTTCCCTCATCTTCTGGTTCTAAGAAGATCCAAAAAAAGAAAGGAGGAAAAGGGAAGGCTCCCGCTGTTGGAAAAAACAAGGGTAAGGCCAAGGTGGTTGACAAGGACAAGTGCTTCCACTGCAATGTAGATGGTCATTGGAAACATAATTGCCCTACGTACCTTGCAGAGAAGAAGGAAAAGGAAGGTAAATATGATTTACTTGTTTTAAAAACCTATTTAGTGGAAAATGACTATAATGCCTAGATACTTGATTCGAGTGCCACTAATCACGTTTGTTCTTCTTTACAGTAAATTAGTTCCTTCCAGCAGCTCGAGAAGGGTGAAATGACACTTAAGGTTGGAATGGGAGATGCCATTTCAGCTTGTGCAGTAGAAGCTACAAAGTTGTTTTTTGGAAATGGAATTTTATTTTTAGAAAATCTATATATAGTTCCTAAAATAAAAAGGAACTTAGTATTTGTTTCCTGTTTAATTGAACAATTATACTCAGTTATTTTTTCTATTAATGAAGCATTCATTTTGAAAAATGGTGTACGTATTTGTTTTGCTAAATTAGAAAACAACTTATATGTGTTAAGACCAACTGAAGCAAAAACACTTTTAAATCATGAGATGTTTAAAACTACTAATACTCAAACTAAAAGGCATAGAATTTCTCCAAGTAACAATAGTACTTATCTTTGGCATTTAAGATTAGGTCACATAAATCTCGATAGGATCGGGAGATTGATAAAGAATGAACTTCTAAATGAGTTAGAAGATAATTCATTACCTCCATGTGAATCTTGTCTTGAAGATAAAATGACTAAAAGACCTTTTAGTGGAAAAGGTTATAGAGCCAAAAAACCTTTAGAACTCATACATTTAGATCTCTGTGGTCCAATGAATGTAAAAGCTTGAGGAGGGTACGAATACTTCATCTGTTTTATTGATGATTATTCGAGGTATGGTTACTTATATCTAATGGAACATAAGTCTGAAGCACTTGAAAAGTTCAAGGATATAAGGTTGAAGTTAAAAACCTATTAGGTAAAACATTTCGATCTGATCGAAGTGGAAAGTACATGGATGTAAGATTCCAAGACTATTTGATAGAACATGGAATCCAATCCCCACTCTTAGCACTTGGTACACCTCACCTTAACGGTGTATCAGAAAGAAGAAATAGAACCTTATTAGACATGGTTCGTTCTATGATGAGCTATGCTCAATTGCCTAGCTCGTTTTGGGGGTATGCAGTAGAGACTACAGTTCATATCTTGAACAATGTTCCATTGAAGAGTGTTTCTGAAATGCCTTTCGAGTTATGGAGGGGCCATAAACCTAGAGTGACTTATGAACTCTTGTTTGTGAGGTCGATCCTTTGATTTGCACGAGTGAGAGTGACCCGAGTTGCCAACTCAATAAGCATACCATTTTGGGGATTTGACTATATGGGGAGCTGGAAACATAGCTTCACAAAATGGAATTCACTCCTTCCCAGATAAGGTAAGTAGATGAGTAGTTCCCTTAAGTGCTAATTTCGAATCTTGAACAAGGGGCCCCATCCTCTTACTGACTCGAGAGGGACTTAGTTTATGGTTGGATCATAAACCAATTGTTCATTAGAGTAATCAGTGGTATTTAAGTATAAGAGGTAATTACAAGGGTAGAACGGACATTTGACCTAGCTGTAATTATGAACAACTCGTGGAGGATCGACTTGCTTATACTGATTATATCCATGGACACAACTTGTTCTATAGTGCATAAGAGTTCAACTATGGGTCTACACTGGTTTGCCCTGTAGTTAATGAATGAAGGTTAATTTAATTAAAGAGTTTAATTAATTAATCTTGAATAATTGGAGCTTATAATCTGTAGGTCCATAAGGTCCCCTTGCTAGCTCACCATGGACCAGAAAGATCAACTATGTTGAAAGAAAAATTTGAAATGTTAAAATTTATGAGGGAAAATAATAATTGTATTTGATACAATTAATTACATGATTTATTATAAAGTTTATTTGAATAAGATTCAAACTATAACTTTATAATATGGAGAACTAATTTATTTGAATATGATTCAAATAATTAATTATTTATTTGGATGAGATTCAAATTAAAGATTCTACAGAAAATAAATATTTAAATGAGATTTAAATATTTTAAACCATTTAATATGAAATATTATTTGGATACATATTTATTAATATTAGATATTATTAAATATTTAATTTAAAATATCTGCAGAGGGGTTATCCTAATAGGTTTATGAGTAACCCACAAAGTTTTATAAATAGGGCCCTTGGGAGCCTCATAGAAGACACACTCTCTACAAGAATAATCTCTCCGATTACTTCAAAACTCTCCCTCCAAGAAATTTCTTAGTTTTCTTAGAAAAGTTTTAAGAAAATTCTTCTTCTCATTCCCTTTATGGATCCTTGTCAGAGTCATAGCAAGGAAGATCTCTTGGAAAAAGAAGACTACAAGGAGAAGACTATCGGTTCAAGGAGAAGATTGAAATTATAGATCGACAAATGTATGATGCTTAACCCTTTTTTAACTTTTTGTATTTTTAATTCTTTCAAGAAATCAAAGAATGCGATCACACGCTTCCGCCGGAATTCCACCTCGTGTATACAAGAAAATCATCAAAAGTAAAGTAGATTTCTTACTACTTTATGTGTACGACATCCTACTCATTGAGAATGATGTAGGATATCTTACTGATATTAAAAATTGACTAGCAACCCAACTACAAATGAAAGATTTGGGAGAGGCACAATATGTACTTGGAATCCAAATCATTAGGGATCGCAAGAATAGAATGTTAGCCCTGCCTCAAGCAGCTTATATCGACAAAATGTTGACTCTATATTCGATGCAGAATTCTAAGAAGGGTTTGCTACCTTTCAGGCACGGGGTTCATTTGTCTAAGGAACAGTGTCCTTAGACACCTCAAGAAATTAAGGATATGAGACGTATTCCCTATGCCTCAGGTGTGGGCAACTTAATGTATGCTATGCTCTGCACTAGGTCAGACATGTATCATGCAGTGAGAATAGTTAATAGGTACCAGTCCAATTTAGGATTAGACTGCTGGACTGCGGTTAAAAACATCCTCAAGTATCTTAGGAGAACGAGAGACTATAAGTTGGCGTATGGAGCTAAGGATTTGATCCTTATGAGATACACCGACTCTGATTTCAAACTGACAAGGATTCTAGGAAATCCACGTCAAGATCAGTGTTCATTTTAAACGGAAGAGTTGTAGTATGGCGTATGTCACACCCCACCCCGAGCCACTTCCCCGGCAGCTCGAGACGGAGCTTGAGGACAACAGACACTGACCCTTTTGTGATGTCTACCGTTAAACCCTACCTTTCCCAGAACTAACATATGCAACTTATACTGGCATAAATTATAATAACATTTAAAACATGCATTATTATTAGTACAAATGTTTGACAAATCTATTTACAAAAACATGTTTTTAGTTCCTTTCTTTTAGAATGTCGCCGATGGCTAAGTACACATAATTTCTCAGCAGACCATGACTTCGAACAGCAACGGAAACTTGACTGCTACCTGGAAAGAAAAACATAAGAAAGGATGAGCTTCAACGAAGCCCAGTGAGTGATCGATACAACAAGGGTTTCATTAACCCTTTAAAAAACAATAACGATGGTAATAATAATTCTCACAACGAAGTCCATGAGCAATATAAATCAAACCATATCAAGCTTAGTAAACCAAACCTCCCCCCGTAGGGTTATCTCAAGTGTCTGCTTTTCCCACTGGCCCTCGGCATAGCCAAACCCATCACGATAGTCAACGATTCGCACACATCTAGACTTCTATGTGCACACAGTTCCTACTACTTACCATCGAGGCTCAGGAGCTAGGCCCGTCAGCCCCCTAACCATCCCTTCAAGCACCTCCCGTAGGCTCAAGAGCTAGGCCCATCGACCCCCTGACCATCCCATAAGGAAAATCCACGTTACAGCTCAGGAACTAGGTCCGTTTGACCCCTCTGACCATCCTGTGCGATAATAAGTCCTAGTCCACTCACGACCGTCAACAATAATGCCCTCGGCATATAGACATACCTATCAATCAATCAAGCCGATACGCAAATACTATTTATCCTAGTGGCTCGATATATATATATATACATATATACCATAAATCCAATAAGCTCGATATGCACATAGTTATCCTAGTAACATCATGCTAACAACTGATAAATTATCCGAGATCTCACCATAGCACGATAATACAGTAAACCATATTTATAAATTAAAGCTTATAACATGCTATTATTCATTCATTATATAATTACATTCTCTCACGAAAAGAAAATCAACCACTCACCGTAATTATAACGGAGAAATTGATTGGCACCCGCTTTGAAATTCCCAAGCTCCTTCCAAGATGTCTTCCAAAGGTAATCCTCCAACTTCTTTCTCTCTTCCTTTCTCTCTCTTCTTTCTCTTTTCGTTTTCCTATCTCTCGGCCCACCTTCTCTTTTTTTTTTTTCTGACACTTCTTTCTTTCTTTTCTCTCGGTTTCTCTTTTCTTTTCCTTTTTCTCTTTTCCTTTCTCTCTTTCTCTCCTTAGGTATTCTCAGCTGGAATGAAGAAATTCTTTACAATGATGCCTATTTATAGCCAAAACTTCAGCTAATTCTTTAGCCCAAAACTTGACATCTTGCCATCCAAATGTCCATTTGCATGCTTCCTTCTTCATGCATTGAAACACATGGTGGCTTGCATGAGTTCTTGGCCATGTAGCTCAACACCTCCCCTTTATGAAGTGTCAATTTCAGAGTATAGCCAAGACTTAACAAGGATTCGGGCAAAATTGAAGAAAAATGCTTTCTGCCGATTCTTTCCGCAGGTCTCGCTAGAGGAGCAGCGAGATCAGTCTCGCTGATCACTTTTTGTCTCACAAATCTCGCTGGTTTTCCTTAGTCTCCCTCCTCTCGCTGGTCTCACTAGTTGCCAGTCTCGCTAGTTACTACTTGGTCCCGCTAATTTTTATATGGTCTTTGCTAGTCTTGCTAATTTTTGGCCTAATCTCACTAGTCTCGCTAGCTTTTGCTTGGTCTCACTAATCTCACTAGTTTTTGCTAACTTCCTAGATTTGGTCAAGACTTTGGCTAACTCCACAAGCCTAGATTTTTTGTTTCCAAAATTCTCTAATTCCACAAGCTCGTGTCCCAAGTTTTTCCCCCTTTGTCATAGTTTCTCTTTTTATAAGTCCTAAGCACTTAGGTCAAGGATTAGGGTGTTACAACGTAGCATCAAGCAATAATACATTGCAGACTCCACTATAGAGGCTGAGTATGTAGCTGCTTGTGAAGCAGCAAAGGAAGCAGTCTGGCTCAGAAAGTTCCTAAATGATTTGGAAATCGTTCCAAACATGGGATTGCCCATCACGTTATACTGTCACAACAGTGGGGCAGTAGCCAACTTTAAAGAGTCTCGCAACCACAAACGAGGAAAGAATATTGAGAGGAAGTATCACCTGATACGGGAGATTGTGCAACGAGCAGATGTGATCGTCACAAAGATCGCTTCAGGGCACAACATTGCCGATCCATTTACGAAAGCTCTTTCGACTAAAGTGTTCGACGGTCATTTAGAGAGTCTAGGTCTGCGAGATATATACGTTGTGTAATCTAGGATATATATATATATCTTAAAGGGAGGCTGCTGGGGATATATTAGGGCGGGGGTGGGGTCGAGGACGAGGCGGGGATACCCTCCCCGTCCCCACCCCGACCTCGGATGAGTACCCAGGGAATCTCCTCGGTTTGACCCCTGTCCCAGGTCAAACTGGGGATTCCCCGACCTGATCGAGTCGGGGCCCCGCGGGTTTTTTTTGCCAACCTTAGCGTTGGCATCGATTTGACTTCACGTCTGCCATTTGCAATTCCAACCTACGTTGACGCTTCTTTTTTATGCGCCGATAGAGGCTCTGGCTATGGTTACTTAGTGTGGGTGACATGTTTTTGGAGCTAGGTTGATGATTATTGATGTTGACAAAAGGCCTAATTCTTGTAGTGAAACACGATAATCCAAATGCACATTCCATAAAATATTTTTCTCTTCACATAAAATATTTTTTTAAGCCCCACTTTTTGCTCTTCGCATAACTATATTTTTAAGCCTCATGCCCCTTCATTTTAAAATCTTTCAAGTATAACTAATTATTTATAACACAGTGACAACCTTTTTATGGATAAGAAGATTTATAAAATTAGTTTTTTCCATTGTGGTTTCTTCCTTAAAAATTGTCGAATCCCAAGAACGATGTTCAAGATTTTTCAAAGGTTAGTGGTTGTTTCCCTTAGTTACAAAATTTCATTGCAATGTCATGGTTTTTTCATATTCATTTCATAAATAATTAAGAAAAATAAAATCGAAAAAAAGGTTATTAACTCTCATTCAATTCTATTTCTTCGGGTTATTCCAAGGTATTTGGATAGTTGGAGGTGCCTACAATTCTTTTTAGAAGCAGTCAAATTTTGATGATAGAATATGAACTTTGCTTAAAAAGGGATTTTTTTTTATTTGGGAGAATTTGTTTGAATTGAAGATTTTTTTTCTTTTCTAACTTGCAGAAATAAATAGTGCACAAATCGCTTGAAATCATGTTTTGAAGATTAGGTTGGGATTTAGATTTGACTAGGTTTTATTTATGGAAAATGTATCCCCTTAAATTTTGTTATTAAGATTAGGTTGGAATTTTGATTTGGCTAGTTTTTATTAATGGAAAATGTAAATTTTTAATAAGATTATTTCTTTTTTAGATAAATTTTGATATTTTTATTTACATCTTTGTTATACTTATAAGTGATTACGTTGGAGAATTTTCACTTCTCTTTATACTTCACTTTTCTTTTTTTTTTTTTTTGATTCATTCACAACAATAATTTTTATATTGATATTTTGTATCTTGGTTATAGATGTATGGGAATAATCGTATAAAAAGCCTATTTTAAAGGCCTAAAATGGCAAATAACTCAATTTTTGAAAAAAATGTCAAATAACCCTTTGATGATGTCATGACCATGTGAAATTATGGTATTGCCTTTGTTGATTTTTTTTTTCTTTTTTCTCTTCTTCTCCTGTGTTATTTTCTTTTCTTTTTTTCTTTTTCCTCTTCTTCTTCGACTCCTTTTTCGACTCTTTTTTTTTTTCTCTCTTTTCTCTTCTTCTTCTTTGACTCCTTCTTTGACTCTTTTTTTTTTCTCTCTTTTATCTTCTTCTCCAAAACTCCCTCTCTCTTTCTTTCTTTTCTTCTTCTCTTGCTTCTCCTTCTCCGACTTCTTCTCCAACTTCTTCTCCAACTTCGTCTACTTCTCTGACACAAAGAGTCCAAGCTCTGATGGGACCAACTCTAGTGAGCAAGAGAGAGGGAGCCAGAGAGATGAGAGTGATTGTGAGTGAGGAAAGGAAGTGAGAGCGAGAGCGAGAGCGAGATTGGCTTTTCCACGTGCTCGAGTTCATTTCAGTAATTCCATTCGAACTTGACGTCAGCAAAGGGTCATTTGACATTTTTTTTAAAAAAAAAATCTTGGTCATTTAACATTTTCGGCCCAATTTTTGGATTATTCGTACAAATTTCCCTAGATGTATGTTATTCCCCCAGATATTGATGTTTATGCAATATCAAAAATTTTTGCTGTAATGCTCCAAAAGGTACAATTGTTTTTTCTTTGCATTTATATACCTAAAAAAATATATACAGCATTCTATTTTAGTCTTAAAATTTTGATTTAAAGGACAGTCCACCTCTCCAAAATAATACTAACCATTAATCTACATTTTTCTCTTTGTATTTTTTTTTCCTTTGTTCATCTTCTTATGTAGTTTTTGATATATTATTAAGCAACAATCTCAATATAAAAAAATTGTAAAAGCTTAATTATTGTTTGAATTCAAATTAGGGATTTTACTTTCAATAATGAGTTCATATTAGAGGTTTTATCATTATTCATATATTTATTGTTTTTTGAGTTACCACTTGGAATAAGTTTATTTTGAATTCATGTTGATATTGAAAAGAGAAGAAAAAGAGAGTTGGTTGAGATGAGGGAGAAAATCATGGGCATGGAGAAAAATGGAGAGAAAATGAGTGAGAGATGTAGAGAGAGATTTGAGAAACTTAGGGAAGTGAAAAAATGGAGGCAAAGTTGATAAAAATGGCTAGTTATTATGTAAGAATTCTTTTAATTTTATTGATAATTTTAAATCTACAATCAATCATCTATTCTTCTTCTTCCTCCTCTATGTCCACATATCAAAATTTTAGTGTATTTGTTCCAACGACTACAAATTTATGGCTATGAAAAAAATAATAAGAAAATGTGAAAAACGAAATACAAGAGTAATTGAGAAGATTAAAGGAAGAAAGAGATATACATAGAGGAGTTGAGAAAATTGGGGAGATAATTGGTAAAAATGAATTTAGTCTTCTTAATTTTAAAAGTATGTCAACCATTCATCATCCACATTATTTAGAGTTACGTTCTTAAAACTATTATGTATGGAAATGAACGTTTTTAATTTTCTTTAAACTAACCTTATAATTTTATTAACTTTTAGGTGCATTGTGTTACTTGAGATTTATACTGGTATTAAAAAAAGATCACTTATAAAATCTAAAAACTTCCTACCTAGATGAAGATGAATCAAAACCTATTTCTTTTGTGTCGTCTTGATGGTAACCTTTGGAGGAGCAATGGTAACCCTAATTGCCTGATCGTACTTCCGGTATCAAATGACATAATATTGGAAACTCAAGTTTCAAACAAAAAGCAAGGAAATTATTGGAAGCACCAAAACATCGAAATTTCGCTTTGATTTTTCAAAAACTATTTTGCTTTTGGTTATTTTTTTTTAATATCCCTTTGATTTGCTTACAATGGTTGCAAATGTGAAGGTGATATAGTTACTAATGAGAGACTTGTTCCCCTTTATGGTGGAATTAAATTTGTAGAAGTATGAAAGTAAGTATGATTTACTCATGTCTCTTAATTCTTTTTCGACTATATTTTTAGTTTGATAGAAATTAGTGATTAGTAGTGGAATTTTTATTTTTTTTTCTTCCTCATTTTGTTTTTAGGCATTTTCATTTACTTTATCATGTTGAATAGGTTAATTTCATAAATAATGTATTTTTTGAAAAAAAATGAAAGAAATAGGGTAGTGTGGAAACATATTCCGAAAAGAATATAATAGTAGAAAAATATGTCACATTTAGGCTAGTTGAAAAAGTATTGACAAAAATAGGTGGTGTAATCATAGACCAACTCCACGACTTTCCAAGAAAAACGTAGACCTGATCCACGTTTTTTTGTTTCTAGTGAACCGGCTGGTTAATACCCATGTCATTTGCCACATGGACAAAAGTCGTGGACTGGGTCCATGATTAAGGCCAAACTCGTGGACTTGTTCCACGAGTCTCTTTTTTTTTTCTTTTTTTTTTTTTTGCAACTTAAATTTTGCCGGCAAGCACTTAGTTTTTTAGTTAAATTTATTTTTTTTCAACTCAAACATTAAAAATATAAAGTTTGACACATTATAAGGCGAATGATGAATCAAATTATATCTAAATATTCCTAAATAAAACAACATCTAAAGTGAGTACTATCAGTTACAAGTCAATGAACTCATGTGCCACACGGTGGTCGTCTTCTCTCACACCGGCCACAACGAGGTACAAGAACCTCAAAGTGTTGTTGATGATGAATTACATCATCAATGTTTTGTTGGATGACAACAGACGAAAATGCATCAAGTGCATAATACTTATTTTGATGATCAGAACTCGATGCGATGTCTTCTTGAACTCGTAGGAAGTTTTCAGGAGAAGCTTCAATTGGATTAGTAAGTACATGAGGTTCTAGGTTAATGTGTTGTTCTGGAATATTCTCAGCCTGTTGTCGTTGATGTCGATGACGAACACGTCTTCTATCGGTGTCAGCAACATTAAGTCTACATGTTGGTTGAATGATATCTTCTATACTTACAACACATTGATCGCACATTGAACTTAGTTCTGGTAAATTAAGTTGCACTAAATATTGTTATACATTTTGAAAAAAATTATTTTGTATGAATATAAAAAAATATGCAAACAACAAAATTGGATAAAATAAATAATAAAATTCTTACCATGCAATAATAATAAGTGCCCTCAGGAGTGATATATCGTTTTGTAATTGAGTCATAGCAAGGTAAATAGTCATCTGATACCGCTGGTCCATCTACTACATCTCCTTTTACAAAATTATCAGAACGTGCCCACCACAAAGATAAATAGTTTGCATGAATTCGTCGCCAGTCTTGGTCATGCTTACCACTTAAATCAATTTGGTGCACGTCGCGATTTGTTTAACAAATTGGTAGCATCATTTGTTGCACTCCAAATTGTCTTAACACTCGGTTTGGGTAATGTCACTCTACGATATGAAAGCATATTAGAGGGTGGGTTCACTGTTAACCAAATGTCTTCACCATTATAATAGTAATCAGGCAATGATGCCATGATCTCCTGTGTGTATGACGTCCAATTGATCTAAAATTTTATAAAGTTAATAAGTAGAACTCAATTGTGCAATAATACTTACTATTTTTTTTTAATAAAAGATATATGTTCTTACCTGAGTGCGCATTGGTTGATCAAATGATAATCTGTATACTAGTAACTTATTTGCAGAATGCTCAAATGCAATTAAAATACTCCTCCATCTACAGATGCATGTTATATACTAAAATGTTTTATTATATAAATTTATTATGAAATGAAGATGTAGGGAATGTAATACTTGACACTAAGTGGACATCCAATAAAATGATCGAGAGACGATAGCTCAACTAGTGATGCTATGGTGTAAAACCAATCATTAGCCCATACTTGCAATAGTATTAGTGGATCTGCTATCTTTAAAAAAGTTGCAATACTAGCTCGACATAATTTCCTACACAGCCATGCAAGACATGCTCTACCCCATGAATAACTACTAGCAGTCTCAAAACTTCCCAATAAAGAAAAAAAAAACATTAGGTGAACTAATGTACTGGACTTGTCAGCAAACAAAAATCCTCCAATGAGCTGCATGATATACGCCCATGCATACCTTTATATGGTAATCTCATCAGTATTAGAAGATAGCTCTATAAATTGAGATGACATCCAAGAGATACTCAACCTAGAGGCTTTCAATTTTGTGGGTCGAACGCCCAAAATTCGTGTGAGTGATCCTGTATCAGTTCTGAGTACAAATACGTGTGTTCAGCGTGAAATTTAGTAATTTCAAAAAGCCTATGTGTTTTACATCGACAAGCATGCGACCTCCAATCACAACCTTCCTTCCACAACTTACATTTCACATGCCATATATTTTGCTTCGACTCTACTACAACAATTTGATAGTGTTGTGTTACACAATATTTTTTAACAACCATTTGTAAATCTTCCTTGGTGTCAAATAACATCCCTTTCTGTAAATGATTTGAGTTTTGTACACATCTTTCTCTTTCATCCAATATTGATCATCGATCTATTTGTGTGAATATCCTGGAACGTACTAATTCATTCTCATTTTGTGCATTTAAATCTCCAAATAATTCATCGATCTCTACATCAATATCACTGTCCCCCCATTCCCAAGTTCTGAAACAACTAAATCTTCACGTAGCATAAACATACTTAACAAACTTGTTTACAACTGTCCACAATTATGGAAAGAAAACCATTCACACTATCAGTCCAATAGTTCAATTCATTGGTCCAACTAAATTAAAAAAAAAAAAAAAAAACCCAAATAACGATCCAAAATAGTTTCACCCAACATCTTTAAAAATTGAAAAAAATATCATAAAATGTTTGAAATTAGATATATTCCACCACATACAACAAAATAATTACTGTCTACAAATTAATCCATTCAAAAATATCCAACAAAAAATAACTTACACAATGTGCATTAAAAAAATATAGAATATTATGATTCAAAATAGCATACAAAATCTCTAAAATGTTTGAAACTTAAATATATTCAACCACATAGAACAACATATTATCTACAAATTGATCCATTCAATAATATCAATAAAAAAATAGCATAAAATCACACAAAAATCACATTAAATCTAAAATATAACTTAGGAAGTCATTGACCTAGTCCACAATTATCTTAGAAATGTTTATTTACAAATTGATCCAATCAAAATATCAAACAAAAAATAACATACAATGTGTGGGGGAAGAATAACATATGCTTCAAAATATCACCAAAAAAAAAAAAAAAACAACAAAACAAAAAAAGAAGCATAAAATCACACACAAACCACACTAAATATAAACAATAACTTAGAAAGTCATGGACCCTGTTCCCAATTATATGTCAGAAATATTTTCTAGAATCATATTCCACATAACCTTATTTTTGTCAAAAATCACACTAAATCTAAACAATATTATATACAATGTTTAAAAAAAAAAAAAAAAAAACTACCTTCTAGCGGTCAGTGAAGGTTAGGGGCAGTGGTGTAAATGGTAGGGACGAAATGCGACGACAGCGGCGGCAGAACAAAAGCAAAATGGTGAGAGAGAGGGAGATGGGTTGCTAGACGATGGAGGAAAGGGAGTTTAGTTACAACCGAAGGAATCATGGCCTCGGTCCACATTTTAGGTAGTTGTGGACCAGGTCCATGATTCCTATTCCTCTCATCTGGCAGGCATGCTCTAGCTCGATAAAGGACGTTGACGACTGTTGGAAATCGTGGACTTAATCTACGTTTAAACCAAAATCGTGGACCCGGTCCATGAATTCATTTGTGAAAGCGTGGATTAAGTCCATGATTTGTAGAAAACGTCTACCCCGTCCATGATTCCTTTACCTATTTTTGTTATATCTTTCCTCCTACCCTATTTTTGTTATTATTTATTAAAATAATATTATTTTAAAAAAATTTCACGTACGTTTTTTGTTTTTTTTTTTTTTTTTTTTTTATTTTGAACTTTGAGTTTTCTTGAGTCAGGGATTTAGGGGTTTATTTATTTTGTTTCAGTTGTAGAAATTTAAGGAGCCATTATCCATCCTACGGTTTTTTAGATCTTTTTATGGTGTATTCATTTGTCTTTATTTTCATTTTTTCTATTTCTTTATTTTTTCTTTTGAAAAAGTAACGCATCCAACGTTGTCTATTCTTTTCTAAGATTCTTAGTAGCTTATTTAAATTTATAGGAATTTCTCATTAGTTTGTGTGAAGTTGGAAAAGGAAAAACATGTGTGGGATCGAGGAAGAAAGATGAGGAAGAAGTAACAAAATAATCTCAAGCCAAGAAATGTACAATTTTTCTCTCATGATTTCGTAGATGATGTGATCTCTATTTGATTTGTTTTATCACATTTTTTTTATCTAATTAAAATGAATTTAGATATGAATATTCACTCCAATAAAATTCATTTGATTTCGTAGATTACAATGATCTTGATCAAATTTGTGTATAGATAGAATAATTGAGAGAACTGGTAATGTAAAATTGGTTTAATCTTCCTAATTTCAATTTCAATCTTAATTTTAAAACGACAGACTTCATCTCTTTCTTATTTTTAATTAATTCAATTATTAATGAAATAGAATAACCTTTTATATTTATGTGTTACTTGTGATCTAGAACTGATATTAAAAAATTATTTCACTTTCTTTAAACCAAATACAATAAATTTTTGTTAGAGGAACTTAACAAATGTAAGTAGCTACAATATAAGAAGATTAATTTTTAATGAAAATAAAAAATCAAGTATTTTTTAAAATGTTAAAATCAGACTTTCGAGATTCAAGAAAAAAAAAATTAGTTGATGCTTTGCTTTAAAAATTATAAAAGAAATATCTATTTGATGATTTAATAAAATATGACACCATATCGAAATTGTTGTAAAAAATAGTGAATAATAACAAGATTTTGTTCATTGTTTTAAGAAAAACTATGATGTTGAATGAGAAATTTCGGCCAACCAAATTTCATATTATCAGGACAAAAGTCCAAACGCATTATGGAAATTACAGAATTGGATCGAGCCGAGTAATTAAAGTCGCTTGGGTCCAAAGTCCAATACAATTCAAGTCCATTGTGTTATTTTGGGGCAAAGAAGTGTTGGGATTTATGTCCTAAATCTTGTAGTCTGTAAATTTGTAAATAAATTAATGAATAAAGTATTATTTACTTATATAATAATTGTTACTCAAAATTCAATAAACTAAGATTCTAGGTTATTTCATATATCTTGAACAATGTGGTCGACGTACAATTGGATCGTGTTCAAGAAATAACCTAAAAGGTCTATAGTATATGGGTGAGGTTGGGTGTCTCATCCTGGTAACACTATGGATATGACCCACTTTGTAAGTGTTACAAACGTTGTAAGTGTTACAAATGGTTTGATCCAAATCGTTCGTATAATGACATGTAGTGGGGGTATCTTATACAGTGAGTATGTATAAAATTGAACCAAAAAATTAAATATCTCTTTAACTCCGTTAATTGAAGAGTTTTATATTTCAAATGAGAACCATGCAACTTGATTTCAATTCTGAATGAGTTATGAACTTCTGTTAATAAGGATCGTTCTTTGATTTGTATGGGTGAGAGTGGCCTTAGTTGCCGACTTAATATGCCTACCATTTTGGGAATGACGCCGAGTAAGGAGCTGAGAACATAACTTCACAAGATTAAATTCACTCATTCCTGATTCTAAGGAAAGTAGATAGGTTGTTCCCTGAACTGCTGATTCTGGGACTTGAACAATGAGGTCTCACTCTCCCACTGATTTGAGAAAGACTTTTGTTTATAGTTGGCTCATGAACAATATTGTTCATTAGAGAATCAATGGGACTTAAGGTGCAAAAGGTAATTACAGGGGTAAAACGGTTATTTGACCCAACTGTAATTACGAATACCCTGTAAAGGATTGACTTACAAAATATGATTATTTAATAGACACATAAATATACTGCAGTTCACAAGAGTAGAGCTATGGTTCTTTAGTGGTATGCCCCATGTAGACATCGTATTTGGTCCACATTTTTATTTTATTTTATTTATTTTAATTTTCCTATTTTTCTCTTAATTTTCATTTTATTTTTATTATTAATTATCTATTTATTCATTAAGTTTACATTAGTTGGTTATTGTTGTTATTTTTATTATTTTACTTATTTTTTCATTATTAGTTTATTATTTATTTATTTATTTCCTTCTATTTTCTATTTTCTTTTATTTTATTTTATTATTTATTATTTTACTTTTTCCATTTTTTCTTTTTTTTTTTTGTATTATTATTATTATTTTTTTTTGTTATTTGATCACTTTATTTTCTTTTATTTTCAGTTTCGTTATTTTATTTATTTATTTGCTTTATTATTATTATTTATTCATTCATCTATATATTTATATATAAATATTTTCTCTTCTCTGCTATTTTTTTCTTTCTTCCCCATTTTATTTTATTTTATTATTTTTTTTTTTACTTTTTCCATTTTTTCTTTTTTTTTTTTGTATTATTATTATTATTTTTTTTTGTTATTTGATCACTTTATTTTCTTTTATTTTCAGTTTCGTTATTTTATTTATTTATTTGCTTTATTATTATTATTTATTCATTCATCTATTTATTTATATATAAATATTTTCTCTTCTCTTCTATTTTTTTCTTTCTTCCCCATTTTATTTTATTTTATTATTTTTATTTTCATTATTTCATTTATTTATTTTATTATTTATTTATATTATTATTATTATTTCTTTACTCCTCCATTTGATTTTTTTTCTTCTTCCATTTCAAGCTTCTTCCTCCATTTCCTCTTCTCCCTCCATCTTCCCTAACATATCTCGACTCCAAACCTTCCTCTCTCCCTATAAATTGATGGAGATTTCAATGAAGAAGGAAGGAGGAAAGAAAAGGAAATTAGAGTGACAAATTAAAAGAAATACATAGTGGGAGGAGAAGAAAAAAGTTGTGATGAGAAGAAGAAAGTTTGTGAGGTTGAAAAAAACGAGGTTGTGCGATTGAAGAAAAAAGAAGTTGTGAGGTTGAGAAAGAGGGAAATTGTGAGAAGAAAAAAGAAGTTGTGAAGTTGAAAAAGAGGGAAATGAGGGGAAAAACCAAGAGGGAAATTGTGAGAAGAAAAAAGAAGTTGTGAAGTTGAAAAAGAGAAAAGTAAGGGGAAAAACGAAAAGGGAAGTTGTGAGAAGAAAAAAGAAGTTGTGAAGTTAAAAGGAAAAAGAAGTTGTGAGGTTGAAGAAGAAGGAGAAGAATAAGAGAAAAGGAAAACGTGGAAGGAAAAAGAAAAAGAAAAAGAAGAAGGAATTGGTAAAGGTGAAGGTAGGTTCCACTTATTCTTTTATTTTATTTTATTATTTTTCTATTTATCTTATTTATTTAAAACTAAATTTTATTCATTATGATTTTTACTATTATTTCCTCTCCCCTTAATTTCCATCATTTTTTTCTTATCCTATTCTTTGGTTTCCACCATTTTTTTCTTTTCATTATTACTTCTTTTCTTTTTCTTCTTCCCATTTCAACTATTTTTCTCATTTATCAGATTTATGTTGTTATTTCTTAAGGATGACTTCAAATAATTTTTTAAACAACTTGTTTTATCTTATGTTTCATTTTGTGAGTTTTTATTAATCATGAGGTTCTCAACCTCGATTCATTGGATTCTAATTGAGGTTTTTTCTTTTTCAAACATGAGATTTTCATTAAATGATTTTGAGTTAAACTAATGGGTTAAAGCCTAGAATCTCTTCAAGGCATTTAATGAATGCTCCTGCTATAAGATAATGTAGAGTCTTTAATTTGGTACCATTAACTATATTTTAGTTTTTATGGTTAAAATGTCTTACTAGTATTTCAAATTTCCTGGATTTCAGACTATTTTTTATTACTAAATTAAAATTTAGATTGGCAAATGAATTTCAAACCTATTCCTCCTAAATGAACTTCAAATTAATTATCATTTGATTTCTGGAGTAAAACTATAGCTTCATTTAAATTTCAAATGTTTTATGAGATTCTCCACAAATCTCATGACGGATTTGGTATTGCTCTTGAAGAATATTACGTAAAAGAACCCAAACATAAATGGACAGACATTGTTACTCACGAAATTCAACTATACTTTATTCTTAAAGTTATAGTGAAGTTTGGTGAGACATTTCTTTTAAAGTTTACCAAATATTCATGTTTTAAAATATAATTGACTAAGTTAATAATTCTGTCTAGGCTAGGGTACTTAAGTTGACCATAAAGAAACACCTCTACCTGGGAGTTATTTAATTAGTCAATTGAACTTGCTAGTTTCTATTTTACTTTCTTACAAATTTTGGATAATAGAATAAAATGTTTTCAGACGAGTGTTGTAGGGTGCTAATACCTTTCCTGCACTCAACCACCCCGAACCTATCTTTGGAAAAGTATACCATTCTTTTCTTTTTAAAATAAGTGACCAATCACACCTCGATTGGTTGGTGGCGACTCAAAACCTTTTACCTCAAAAGAGACCCTTAGGGAGGGATGTCAGCCGCTCCTTGTCGCAATCACGTTACGACAGCTTGGCAACTCCATTGGGGACTAGTAGAGTCAAAGCCGTTATGTTTATTTCTATTATCTAGTTTTTCCCTTTTTTTTTTTTTAAATAACACTTTCTTTGTCACTCAAAATCTGTTTATTATTCTTATTCTTATTCTTATTATTATTATTATTATTATCAATCTACTTTTTGTATTATTTATTTTCCTAGATAAGGTTGAGATATTTATTTGTGTTTTGGTTCATGTTTCTTGATTATTATTTGTTACTTATTTGTTTCATCTTTAATGTCATAAATGCATGAAGTGTGATCATTTCATATATTGTCATGCATTTCACAAACATTCACAGGCCTCCTACCTGGGCTGTACCTTTTAGGATTAGATTCGGAGGCTGAGTAGTGTGACCTTCGTGGAACCTAGTTCCCACACAGGCATATGAAAATCTCCACTCGAGCTAACTATGCTGTGCGAACAGTCAGAAAGCTCGGGAACCTATTGTTTTAGGATTTCTTAGAAGTCAGCTCCACACTCATATTTGCTTGGGGGATTCAGTCCTAAATTTTTTTTTTCTCTTTCCAAAATAAAAGTACCATTTAAAATTTAATAACCCTCAATATTGGTTGTAGATTAAATAACGAGTTCAATATAATCGTTGCCCTTAGTACCAACCCCACAAGGATTGAGCATAGAAGACCAGTCTATCGTACGTCAATGGTCAGAAAATATACAGAGAGCTCACGGGGATTGTTTATCAAATAGTAAGGACACAAAAGTTAAGCACATTAGCTTCCTTGAAAATCAGTTGGATGCTTTAAAACTAGCATGAAAAAGTTTAACCATAGCCAGAAAAGATAAATTCATCAACTCAGCTTCTCTACATACAAGTTAATGTCTCTCTGTTAAAGGCTTTAGTTCAACACTGGGTTCCGGCCTATCGGTGCTTCACGTTTAAATCAGTAGACCTGACCCTAACCATTAAAGAGTATCAGTCCCTTCTGAAGACGCCTTCACAAGAAAAAGTAGAGGTATATTCCTACGTTGGGACACTTATTATGAAAAGGTGTTGTCGACATTTCTAGTTAAAATTCGCTCAAGCGATATTGAAAAGCAAATACAAACAAAACGGAAAAGTGTGTGTTTGCCCATGGAGTACATACTCTCCTTCCAACAGAGGTTTGCATAAGAGGATAAAGGATTAGCATTGTTAGCCTTAGGTATCTTCAACGTGATCTTATGCCCGAAAGTAAAAGGGTATGTCAAAGAACAAGTGGTTAAATTGTTTTTTAAAGGTGGAGGAAGGAATGGATCCTGTCATACCGATATTGGCTGAGACATTTTGATCATTGAATCATTGTAGAACAGAAAAAGCAAAAAATTTTATTGGTTGTGCTCCATTGTTGTATATTTTGATCCTAGGCCATGTGAAATGTCCATCAGAGTTCAAGTGTCCTCAAATAAGATTCTCAAAATCATGGAACCAACTCCAAAATCCTATCTTAGAGTTTGTGCAATCAGGTTGGAGCTCAACGTTTCCAGAAGAAGATGCTTGGAAAGCTTTCTTTGCTAAGTTGAAAATAGAGGATATGGTATGGAAGGCTCCATGGACGTCCATCTGGCCAATGATGTACAAATGTGGTGAATTCCAGAATTTACCTCTCTTAGGCCCATGGGGGTGTATATCCTATGCTTCTTTGATGGTATTGCATCAAATGTGGATACGTCAATTTATCCATGCAACATATGAGCTCAATAATTCAGAATTTGCTTACAATAAAGAATTTTGCGAAAACAAGATTCAACAAATTGTAATTACTTGGAAGAAGATCAATAAAATTCAAAGCGGTCAATTCCATGATGACACTATAGAAGATTACAAGACATGGCATTTAAACAAGACGAAGATTATGAATGCATCTCCACCTACGAGCATTAAAATACGTCCATAAAAAGAAGTTGTAATCCCCAATCAAGAGACAAAATATGAATTACGAGAGGAGGAATTAAAGAGGATGAATGCATCATTACTTCAAGAAAACGAACAATTGAAGGTTGAAATGAATCAATGCTCTCTGCGTAACACTACACTTGAAAAAGAATTACGAGAGTTAAAGGATAGTGTCGAAAAGCAGAGGAAATTAGAAAGATAATTGTCAGCACTAGACGTAGAAGCTCATGATTTTAACAAAAAAATGTATCGATTAAGGAAGGATAAAGAGGCCACTCAAGCAACTCTAAAGTCTCAAGATGATCTAATCTCCCAATTGCAATCTGATATATCCTTACACCATGAGTTGGTAAAAGAGTTAGAGAGGGGAATTGACCTCAGAAATAAAGAAATTCTTGATTTAGGGGAAAAGAGCAAGATAGTACATCAAACGGTTGATATGAGAGAAAGTCAATTATGTGAAGTCAATAGGGAAAACACAACTCTGAGAGAATCCAACCAATCACTTAATATTCAATTCACTAAATATCAAGAGGTTGCTGAAGGTTTAATGAGAGATCATACACTCTTAAAAGAGAGACATGATAGATTAGGGGAAGATTACAATTTTTTAAGGCTTGATAACACTACTTTACGCAATAGGTCAGGACATATGCTAATAGAAATAAGAAGAGTTACAAAGAAATCAGACGACCTGTCAGAAGAAGCACGTGTCATGACAGCAATTATCACACCCACACAACCAAACGATAAAGTCATGCTTAAATTCCTAGGGAAGCTACGTACTAAACTAGAGTATTGGGGGCGATTTTATTGATCTCTTAGTTTAGTTTGAACCTTTTTTAAAAAATTATTATTATTATTATTATTTTCCCCTCTCCTTTTCCTTTCCTTTCGCTTTCCTTTTAACAACTTGTAATTTCTCTCCCTTCACTTAATAGAATGTTTTTATTTTTTATTATTTATGTATTATTATTTATTTATTTATTTATATGTTTTATGGTTTTTGCTTTCAAAATTTTTCATTCATCTCATTCATTTTTTATTTTCTTAATAAAATAAAAACAGAAAAATAAGATAGCTCAATCATCGTGAACCAATCGCACTTATGTCACCAGGTACAAAATTAGGAAAATGGAGGAGCAAAATGAAGAAATGGAAAACTAGGAAAAATATCGAAGAATTAAAGGAAAAAATGGAAGCTATACTTCTTCTTTTGGAGAAAGGCAAGTTCGCAACAGATATAGCTCAACCTAGTACTACGGCTGAGGTAAGTCTACCGTCGCATCCACTAATTGAGGAATTTACCCCCAAGTACACCACATACAACCCTCTTTACAATATTCCTGTTCATCAGTTTCCCTTTCCCTTCCCAACTAAGGGTGAGCCAATTCCATTAACTAGCCAAGTAGGCTCTCTACCTGTTAAAGAAGATCCATCAAAGATTACAATTACTATTCCTAACCTAGATGATTTAGAGATCAAAAGAAATTTGACAAAAGAATAACCTAAACCCTCTTTTAGTGGAATAGTTCCACAATTTAGAAAGATTGAGAGCCGTGGAGGGAATAGATATATTTTGTAACGTAGATGCTACTCAGCTATGTTTGGTGCTAGATATAGTTATTCTAGCCAAGTTTAAAGTTCCCGAATTCAAAAAATATGATGGGTCTTCATGTCCTAAAAGCCATATTATCATGTACTGTAGGAAGATGGTAGCATACGTCCATGATGACAAGTTACTCATACACTACTTCCAAGATAGCTTGGCAGGTCCAGCTTCCAATGGTATATGCAACTGGATGGATCTCATATCAACAAATAGAGGAACTTAGCAGATTCCTTCCTTAAGCAATATTAGCACAACATAGACGTAGCTTCAGACCGCCTAGATCTGCAAAGGATGGAGAAAAAGAGTACATATAGTTTCAAAGAATGTGCACAGAGATGGAGGGATACTACTGCACAGGTACAACCTTCTCTAACAGACAAGGAGTTGTCTGCTACGTTCATTAATACTTTAAAAGCTCCCTTTTATGATGGAATGATTGGGAGCGCATCAAACAACTTTTCTGATATAATGACGATCGAGTATGGAATCAAGTATAGCAAGATAACCAACGTAGCAGGGTCGTTGACTTCGAGTACAAAGAAGACTAATTTTTCAAAGAAAAATGAAGGGGAGGTATAGACGGTAAGTAGAGTTAACCAAGATAACACGAGTAATGGTCACATCCAAATGTTGGAGTTCCTCATTACCCTCAGAATTATTATGTACCGCCTCATCCATATTATCAGCCTTATGTAAATCATGTAGCGGTTCAGTATTATCCTTCCCCTACTCAAAATCAACGTTCTTATGTGAATCAGGGGTACCAACCTCAAGGTCAACAAAATTCTTATACTCGAGGACAGGGTAATAAAGGGGGATGTAAACAAGCGCAGTTTGATCCAATCCCAATGACTTACACAAAGCTTCTACCACGACTATTCCAAAGTAATCAGTTAGCACCTGTACCAATAGATCCGATGCAGCCTCCTTATCCTAAGTGGTATGATCCAAATGCTCGGTGTGATTATCATGCGGGAGCCATTAGCCATTCAAAAGAAAATTGTACAGCACTTAAGTACAGGGTGCAAGCATTGATCAAAGCAGGATGGCTGAATTTTAAGAAAGACAATGGACCTGACGTGGATAACAACCCTCTTCCAAACCACCAGAATCCACAAGTAAATGCTGTAGATGCACAAGAGTTTGGTTTTATGGATGTCATGAGCATAATGACGTCTAAAGAAGAGCTTTTTCAAGTTTTGTTTAGCAATAGATTAATCAAACAAGAGAATTTGCAAGGTGATGTCCCTGATACACAATGTAACGGTAGTCTAATGTGCTTATATCATGTTGGGACAAAAGGTCATTCTATTGATCAGTGCTTTCATTTCTCCCAGAAGATACAAGAGTTATTAGATTATCATTTCTTAGTAGTCTCGCAAAAGACAATTGAAGAATCAGAGCATGAGCATGAAATACATGTTGCAGAAGAGCTCTTAGTAGGCGAATTCTCGAAGGTTTCTCTTGAACGAAAACCATTAATGATATTTTACAAGGAGAAACCTAATACCACCACTTCCAATCCAAAACCAATTACCATGCAGGTTCCATCTCCATTTGAGTATAAAAGCTCAAAAGTAGTGCCATGGAATTACAACTACAAGGTAATTGTTGAGTATGGACCTATCCCTATAGACAATATTAATGAAATTGGAGGTATAACACAAAGTGGAAGGTGTTATGCACCAGAGGAATTATTGAAATACAAAGGTAAGGATAAAGGAAAAGCTAAGATAAATGATGCTATTGATTGTGAGGTAGAGAAACCCATGGTGGCGAGAAGTCGAGAAGCAAAAGGGCCAGCATCTGAAGATGACATACAAGGGTTTTTAAGACTCGTAAAGCAGAGCGATAATCGAACAGTTGGGCAAAACGCCTACTAGAATCTCCATTTTGGCCTTATTGCTATCTTCAGACCTACATCACAAAACTCTAATGAATATCCTGAACTAGACTTTTTGTTCCATCAGACATTACAACAGACAATCTAAACAAAATCGTTGGAAACATAACAACATCAAGTTCCATAACCTTCACTGATGACAAGATATTGCCAGAAGGCACAGGTCACACAAAGGCCTTACACAGTACAGTTAAATGTAAGAAATTTTTTGTGACGAAAGTCCTGGTTGATAATGGATCGTCTCTAAATATAATGCCCATGTCCACATTGGAAAAATTGCCTATTGATATGTCAGATCTCAGACCAAGCACCATGATAGTAAGGGCTTTTAATGGATAATGCAGTCAAGCAGTTGGGGACATAGAAATCCCTGTTCAAATAGGCCCTTGCACCTTTCACATAACTTTTCAGGTCATGAACATCAATTCAGCTTACAGTTTCCTACTAGGTCGTCCATGGATTCATTCAGCTGGAGTGTTCTCGTCATCATTGCACTAGCGACTTAAGTTTTTAGTCAATCACAAGTTGGTGATTGTATCAGGACAAGAAGATATTTTTGTTTCAAGACCATCCTCAATGCCATACATAGAAGCAATAGAAGAAGCTTTTGAATCCTCATTTCAATCTTTTGAGGTTGCAAATGCCACTACTGTATACAAAAAGATGGGAAACAAGAAACCATCATTTTCAAAACTATCTTTAAAGGGAAACAACAAAGGTTTAGATGATTTACTAAGGGTGTCAAAAAATTTGAAAAGATTCGGTTTGAGATACATACCAAGTAAGGAAGAGGCGATCAGAATATGAAAATAGGAGAGGGAACATCGAATAGCGAGGTTTGAGTGTCGCGAGACTCGAAGCCAAATGAGCATTATTCCCCATCTTTATGAATCCTTCAAGTCTGCCAGCACAATTCATCAAGAAAGTCAAGATTTTAAAGCAATGGTTGTCATAGAAGATAGGAATGAAGTGGATTCTCTAGTCTACTTGTGCCCGGAGGACTTTGAGCTGAATAATTGGAATGTATTGGAGCTTCCATCAATTGTTAACGATTTATCAAAGTAATTATTTGCTTTTCATTTCAAATTTTGTTGTGAGCTTTATTACTTTCATCAATAAAAAGCCATTTTACATTTTTCATCACACCAAATAATTGCCATTTTGAACAGTGATACTAAAGTTGAAAGCACAAACAATCTTAGATACAAAATTAATCCTTTTGCACACAATGTTGAACTTGATGAGGGAACAAACGATAACAGAGAAAATCTTGAACTTTCCATGAGTTATTAAAAATGATTGAAGAAGATGAAAAAAATGTTAGGACCTCATGAAGAACCGACAGAGACAATTGATAACTTGTAGAAATACAAGTTATTATAGTCACTATTTGAATTAGTTAGAGTAACTTTAGGGCTAAACGCATGATTTTGGCAGCTTAATTATGTAATATGTATTACCATGCATTGGCACCATTTACAAAAGAAAATACCTGAAAAACATATGAGCTTTTCTGTTCTTAATGTAGGATTAAGTAGAAAAGAAGCACAAATAATCCAAGCACCAGAGAGGAAGTTGCTGCGAGAACAAAAGTGGAACCCCATGCGTCAAGACCATTCGTTGAGAAGAAAAAGCAGATACAAACGTCTGGGCAATAGCTGTCATGTCAATATGCAAAAGGATTACACGTTATCAGATCATGGCAGAGCCCATGGGCTGACAATGTGAAAAGTCTGCACAGCAAGGCATGGAATTTAATGCAAAGGTGTCAGGTCATCATGAGTTCACCTTTTCGACGTTTATAAATAGCCCAAAGCTTCTTAATCCAAAAGAGGAGAGAAACGAGTTCAAGAGGCGAAAGCTCTGCATAAATTCTCCCTCACCATAACCAGCCTCCATTTCAAGCTCTTCTGTGAGAAGGATTCTGAGAATTTTCAGAGTCATCTCCCAGTGAGTGAGAACCTTCACCCTATGCCATTTATGTATCAGATAGCAACCATCTCAAGCCTCCATGAAGCAAGACATTGCCAATGGCGGATTGACGTCTTCCATTTCTGTTCTATCTTCATTTCCCTCCTTCTTACTTATGTTTTGTTAATGACATTCGAGAGAATGGTTTATTTTCTTAATATAAGTTCGATTGACGATTATCTTCCATTCATTTCCATATTAAATACTTTACACCATGTTGTTTGAATGTTGAATGAGTTAGATGTTAAAAGCTAATTTTTCTTAAGCAATATTAAGTATGTTACATCTTGATTAATGCATATCATTAGCTTGCATAGCTTTGTTTGACAAACAAATTTAACTAACATGACTGTCTACCTTGAGAGAGTGGATGGTTAATCTTTAGCATTTATCAAGACTAGATGAGGTTCAGAGATGTAGTTCATCTTTTGCCAACGCAAACTTACCATGCATCTTAGAGATAAGATTAATGTGGCGTCGAAACATCGAGAGATGGATTCTCAAATCCAAAGTTTGTAGGTATGTAAATATACTTCGATATACTTAAGTAACAACTAGCTCCTGCGTCAACTCTACTATTATCGCATGGTTCCACCGTTATTCTTAATGCATGCTATCTGACTCTAAATGACATTTGACTAACATTGACCGCTTCCACCTCACATTGTTAATTGTAGAAAATTTTATTTATTCTTTATGTATAGTTTTAGGTACATAAAACTCTTGCACATAATACATGTATAATCACCGCATAGTTTTTGCATCTAGTCTCAACGCCTAATTTATTACAAATCCCTGTGTTCAATCCTGAACTCACAAGGAAACCTATAGAAGCTTATACTTGGGCTTTTATAGGAAAACTTACTTATTAATGATCATACTTGGGATTCTCAGGCTATAACCAAATCAATATGGCAGAAGAAGATAGAGAAAAAACTATATTTATAACATTATGGGGGACTTTCTGTTACAAAGTTATGCCTTTTGGATTGAAAAATGTTGGGGCAACCTACCAATGTGCCATGGTTACCTTATTTCATGATTTAATGCATAAGGAAATTGAGGTATACATAGATGATATGATTGCTAAATCTAAACAAGATGAAGATCATACAATTGTTTTAAAAAAGTTATTCGATCAATTGAGGAAGTTCAAGCTTAAGTTGAATCCAAATAAGTGTACATTTGGAGTAACATCAAAAAAATTGTTAGGCTTTGTCGTAAGTTAGGAAGGGATTAAGGTCGACCCTGATAAAGTCAAAGCTATTTTAGAAAGGCCACCACCACGCACCCAAAAAGAAGTCAAATGACTTTGGGGAGACTAAACTATATCGCAAGATTTATATCACATTTGACAGAAACATGTGAGCCCATCTTCAAGCTATTTCGCCAGAGCGACATAGGAGTTTGGAATGAAGATTGTCAAAAGGTGTTTGAAAAGGTCAAGCAATATTTGCATAATCCTCATGTTTTAGTCCCTCCGACCCCGAGTCGTCTGCTTATTTTGTATCTTACTGTGACAGAGAATTCAATGGGATGTGTATTAGGATAACATGATGATTCCGACAAAAGAGAGAAATCCGTATATTACTTGAGCAAGAAATTTACCAATTGTGAGACGAAATATTCCTTGCTTGAAAAGACGTGTTGTGCGCTAGCATGGGCTGCCCGTCGTTTAAGACCATACATGTTATACTATACAACATCGTTCATCTCAAAGATAGACCCTATAAAGTATATTTTTGAGAAGTCGTCCTTTTTAGGCAGAATTGCAAAGTGGCAAGTTCTCTTATCTGAGTATGATAGTTTATGTTACTCGAAAGTCAATCAAAGGAAGTGCACTAGCTGACTACTTAGCTGAGCAACCCATAAATGACTATGAGTCAATGAAATTTGATTTTCCTGAAGAATTGGTCTGTACCGTAGCAAAAGAGGAAAAAGTATTGAATTCGAAGATGTAGACCATGTTGTTTGATGGAGCCTCCAACGAATTAGGACACGAACTAGGTGTCATTTTGATATCCCCATAAGGAAAATTATTCCCTTTTACAGCTAAGTTAAATCTTGATTGCACTCATAATATGGCTAAATATGAAGCGAACTCTATGGGTATCCAGGCGGCATTAGACATGAAGAAAAAAAAAACTTCAAGTCGTAGGAGATTCTATGTTGGTGATTCACCAATTAAGAGAAGAATGGGAAACAAGAGACGCAAAGCTTCTCCCATATAAAAAGCCAATAGAGGAAATGTCTCAAAAGTTTAATAAAGTTACTTTGACTATCTACCAAGGGAAAATAATAAGATAGCGGATGCTCTAGCCACATTGGGGGTGCTGTTCAATATAGATCTCAGTCAGGAGATCCAACCTATCAAAATTGAAAAGCGAGATGCTCCAACCCCGTGCATGACCATTGAAGAGGAGCCTGATGGTAAACCATGGTATTATGACATTAAAAAGTTCATTGAATATAGAGAGTATCCATTGCATGCGTCAGAAAATGATAAGCACATGTTCAGAAAGTTAGCAATGAAATTCTTCTCGAATGGAAAAGTACTGTACAAAAAAAACCATGACATGGTGCTCCTAAGATGTGTAGATGCAACAGAGGCAAATAAAATCATGGAGGAAATTCACGAAGGAGTTTGCGGAACTCATGCAAATGGGCACATGGTGGCTAGACAAGTATTAAGAGCTAGCTATTACTAGTTAACTATGGAAACAGATTGCATTAAACATGCGAGGGAATGACATAAATGTCATATATATGCAGACAAGGCCCATGCACCTGCGTCTCAGTTGAGTGTCATGATAGCTCCCTAGCCTTTTTCCATGTGGGGAATGGATGTGATAGGCCCCATTGAACCTAAAGCCCTGAATTGACACCATTTCAATTCGGTAGCAATTGATTATTTCACTAAATGAGTGGAAGCAATGTCTTATCGAGAGGTAACAAAGACAATTGTGATTAAATTCATAAAAAAGGAGATTATATGTCGCTATGGTCTTCCTGAAACTATAGTATCTGATAACGCTCGAAATCTGAATAGTAAGTTGATGCAGAAGTTGTGTGAACAATTCAAGATCAAACATCTTAATTCAACCTCCTATAGGCCGAAAATGAATGGGGCAGTGGAAGCTGCTAATAAGAATATAAAGAGAATTGTGCAAAAGATGACAGTTGCATATAAGGATTGGCACGAAATTCTCCCCTTCCCATTGCATGGATATCATATGTCAGTCCAAACTTCAATTGGGGCAACACCATTCTCTTTAATCTATGGCATGGAAACTGTTCTTCCCATTGAAGTAGAAATTGTGTCATTACAAGTTCTTATGGAAGCTAAACTAAAAGAAGCAGAATGGGTCCAAAACTGCTATGAACAACTGAATTTCGTGGAAGAAAAAAGACTAACAGCATTATGCAGGGGTCAACTTTATCAAAAGCGAATGACAAGAGCTTATGACAAGAAGGTATGCCCTAGAGTTTTCAAAGAGGGAGATTTAATTTTAAGATGAATTCTCCCATTCCAAAAAGATCATCGAGGAAAGTGGACTCCGAATTATGATAGGGCCAACGTAGTAGAAAAAGCTTTCTCTGGAGAAGTTTTGATCTTGATCAATATTGATGGTGACCGACTGCCCAATCCAGTAAATTCAAATCATGTGCGAAAGTACCATGCGTAAATTTAAGAAATTTAGTAAAGTCTCAGCAAGTATCTAAGAGAACCGCATTTACTTTCAATTTCATTTTTCAAGTTTGATGCTTATACTTCAGATTTTGGTTCTAATAAGATTCTTTTTACAACATTTTTTATTTATTTTTCTTTTCTTTTCTTTTATTCCTTTATTTATTTATTTATTTATTCTTCCTAAATTAAAAATATTATCATTACCATTACAATATTAAAAGCAAATATTGATTAAGCAAAATAATTGTAGTAGCCCAATATTTCAGGAAAAGCGTTAAAAGCATCGAGAATTTTGAAATTGGGGCAAAGTGGTATTTGGTGATGATAAGGAAAGTTGCCATTTTTTTTTTTCACATTGGGGCAAAGCCATTCAATTTCATAGCCCCATGTTGTAAAGACTATGCTGCTAGATTAAGTTCAAGTTAATGAAAAGTAAGAAGATGGTGATCGAGCTATCATTTTTAAATAATAAGTAATATAAACTTATCCACTGTCGTTGCATGACAATTTGAAGATCACATTCGCATGTCATGCATTTAAGCAGTTTGCACTAGTGATATTCACATCCTCATTCTAATATGCGCCTCAGCTTTTACTGTTGGTTAAATCGAACCTTGCAATTTAGTTGAGGTCAAAGCCTGGTCAAGTTAGGTTCATTTGCTTTATTATTGGTTAAATCGAACCTCGACATTCAATCAAAATTGAAGTCTGGTCAAGTTAGGTTCATTTATTTTACTTTTGATTAAATCGAACACTGCTATTGAGTTGAGGTCAAAGTCGAGTCAAGCTAGGTTTGTTTGGATTTATTGTTAAATCAAGCATTTTTTTTTACCTAAGGTTGAAGCCTGGTCAAGTCAGATCTGTTTATTTTACTTTTTGGGTAAATCAAACCTTGTTACTTAAATAAAGCGGGAGCCTGGTCAAGTTATCTCCATCTACTTTTATTGTGGGTTAAGTCAAACACAACTCGAGTTGGTAGTTTGAAGTAACTTCGCCTTCCCTAAATATTTTGTCTTCTTCCTTTGTCTACCTTCTCAATTCTTCAAGGATACACAAAAGGGGGCAAACTATAGACACCGTATTTGGTCCGACATTTTTATTTTATTTTATTTATCTTCATTTTCCCATTTTTCTCTTAATTTTATTTTTATTTTTATTTTTATTTTTAATTATCTATTTATTCTTTAGGTTTACTTTAGTTGGTTACTATTGTTATTATTATTATTTTACTTTTTTTTTCATTATTAGTTTATTATTTATTTATTTTTTCCTTCTATTTTCTATTTTCTTTTATTTTCTTTTATTTTTTATTATTTATTTATTATTTTTTTTATTTTTTCCATTTCTTCTTGTTTTTTTGTATTATTATTCTTTTTTTTTATCACTTTATTTTCTTTTATTTTCAATTCATTATTTTATTTATTTATTTGTTTTATTATTATTATTATTTATTCATTCATTTATTTATTTATATATATTTTCTCTTCTCTTCCATGTTTTTCTTTCTTCCCCATTTTATTTTCTTTTATTTGTATTTTCATTATTTCATTTATTTATTTTATTATTTATTTATTTATTACTTATTATTATTTTTTCTTTATTCCTCCATTTCCTCTTCTCCCTCCATCTTCCCTAACATATCTCAACTCCAAACATTCCCCTCTCCCTATAAATTGATGGAGATTTCAATGAGGAAGGAAGGAGGGAAGAAAAAGAAATTAGAGTGGGAAATTAAAAGAAATTCATAGTGGGAGGAGAAGAAGAAAGTTGTGATGAGAAAAGAAAGTTTGTGAGGTTGAAAAAAAAAAAAAAAGAAAATAAAATGGAAAAGAAAGAAAAACAAGGAAGAGAAGAGAAAATATATATAAAGAAATAAATGAATGAATAAATAATAATAATAAGAAAACAAATAAATAAATAAAATAATGAATTGAAAATAAAAGAAAAAAAAGAAAAAAAAAAAAAAAGTTGTGCAATTGATGAAAAAAAAGTTGTGATGTTGAGAAAGAGGGAAGTTGTGAGAAGAAAAAAGAAGTTGTGAAGTTGAAAAAGAGGGAAGTTGTGAGGGGAAAAAAGAAGAGGTAAGTTGTGAGAAGAAAAAAGTTGTGAAGTTGAAGAAATAAGAAGTTGTGAGGTTGAAGAAGGAGAAGAACAAGAGAAAAGAAAAACGTGGAGGGGAAAAAGAAAAAGAAAAAGAAATTGGTAAAGTGGGTCCCACTTATTCTTTTATTTTATTTTATTATTTTTCTATTTTATCTTATTTATTTAAAACTAAATTTTATTTATTATGATTTTTACTATTATTTCCTTTCCCCTTAATTTCCATCATTTTTTTCTTATCCTATTTTTTGATTTCCACCATTATTATTACATCTTTTCTTCTTTTTCTTCCCATTTCAACTATTTTTCTCATTTATCCAATTTATGTTCTTATTTCTTAAGGATGACTTCAAATATTTTTTAAAAAAACCTTGTTTTATCTTATGTTTCATTTTGTGAGTTTTTATTAATCATGGGGTATTCTAATTGAGGTTTTTTCTTTTTCAAACATGAGATCTTCATTAAATTATTTTGAGTTAAACTAATGGATTAAAGCCTAGAATCTCTTCAAGGCATTTAATCAATGCTTCTACTATAAGATAATGTAGTCCTTAATTTGGTACCATTAACTATGTTCTTGTTTTTATGGTTCAAATGCTTTACTAGTATTTCAAATTTCCTGGATTTCAAACTATTTTTTATTACTACATTGAAATTTAGATTGGCAAATGAATTTCAAACCTATTCCTCCTAACTGAACTTCAAATTAATTATCATTTGATTTTCGAGGTAAAACTATAGCTTCATTTAAATTTCAAATTTCAATTGAATTTCAAACGTTTTATGAGATTCTCCATAAATCTCATAACAGAGTTGGTATTGCTCTTGAAGAATATTACATAAAAGAAACCAAACATAAATGGACAGACATTGTCACTCACGAAATTCAACTGTTGATAACTTGTAAAAATACAAGTTATTATATGTCTCTCTCCTAGAAAAATAGAGTTTAAATAGAAAATCATGCAGTAGTTAATGCTAAATTCTATTGATAAATCTTCCTATGCATTCCACTCTTGTAAATTGATGAAGATAATTGTTTTGAAGCCTTTTTAGCCTAAAACGCATGCTTTGACGCAGAAACCTAAGCAACCCGTGGATGCATTGACAATCCTTCAACGCAGGTTGATGCGTTAGCAACCCATGGATGCGTTGGCATACTTGAATGCATGAACCCAAGTTATCCGTGGACGCATATCAAAAAGGCAGCAGAGAATCAAATAAGAATCTTGAGAGATTGTCGGGAGATTGATATGCTTGATATGCGGTAAGAGTGGTAGATTTAAATTAAACCGAAAATCACGTGATTAGGCGAGATGGATGCAAGGCAGAAATTCAGCCTCCAATCATGTAAATTTGCCAACGATTGCAATGCAGCATCTATAAAAAGGGTAGACCTGAAGACGAAAATATTGTTGGACCTCTCGGAAGAATTCCTAAGTGGCAGCAGAGTTCTCTCCAGACGACAACCGGAGACAAATAGCTCGGAAGAGAAGAGTCTCCCCTCCGCCTGACCACTTCACAGCAGAATTCGCGCTACCATCTCGGCGAGCTCAAGACATTGAGAAGCCATTCCATGCTTTCTATCTATTTTCTTACTTTTGTTTTAGCCTATTAGCAAGGATTGTATTTTCTAAAACAGTTATTCCATTCATCAATCTATACATCTTCTATGGCTATTCATTTCTCATCACTTTCCATTTGCTGTATACCGTCCATGAGTAACTAACTCTCTCAAGGGTCACGGGTTGCGTTATCATCTAAACAAAGAACCGTAGAAGAATATTTCATCTTGTCAAATGTATTTTTAATCAAATGCTTATGTCCATCTAGCTAATCGATATAAGTAGTAATAATCAAACTGCTCGAGAGAGTAAGTGATTATGGAACTCAGTTGACAAGGCTAAGAAGTGTTACCTAGGGAGGAATAACCTTGACACTTAACACTCTCCTATGCGTTATAGACATATAACGCATAGCGGCTGACAACCGGGAGAAAAGTCACTGGTATGAAATAGATCTCACTATGCGTTTCCAAATATAGATGATAACAAAAGTATTTAACTTCTTTTTCCTTGAATCTTTTGGTGTGTTTCAAAGCATATGTATTTATTCTTGTTTTGTATAAATTCATAAAATAATATTTGAGCAAAGTGATTAAACGATTCCACCAAGAGGATTCAAATCCTTTCAAGAAGATGTTGAGCGCAAATCCAAGCCCAAAAGCAACTGGGCCAAAGCCCATGTAAGACCCATAAGAAACCTCTATAAATTGAGGCCTTACTCCTTCATTTTAGAGGATGAAAAACATGGACAACAAAGTGTTGAAGCTCTGAAGCTCTGAAGCTCTGAAGACGAAATTCTGGAGATTCCAACACTCTGAAGTTCTGATCAAACCCTAAATATTGAAGCTCCAAAAATCTGAAGATCCAAGGGCTGAAGCTCTAAAGGTCCAAAGAACACAACTCCTTCGAGCTCTAAAGATCTGAATAATATAAGCCGTGAAGCTTGAAGCTCTGAAGAATACAAAATTCTTGAAGCTTTGAAGAGCAAAAGACTAAAGCTCTAAAGAATGTAACTCTCTTGAAGATTTAAAGACTAAAGCTCAAAGGACTTCTAGAAGATCAGAAGACTTTCTTTGAAGCTCTTGAAGTCAAAAACTTGAAATGTTGATCAACTAGATCAACAAGATTAAAGGTTGATCATCCAAAAAAATTATCAAACCTAAAGGTCGATCACCCAAGAAGATCATCAAGCCTAAAGGTTGATCATCCAAGAAGATCATCAAGCCCAAAGGTCGATCATTAAAGAAGATCAACAAAACCTAAATATTAAAGTTTACTTTTCGAGAGAAAGAATCAAATGATCAAATATTAGAGATTGTACTTACAACACTAAAATTAATACAAATACAAAGTTCAAATTTCACAAGTTAAATTTCTACGAAAATCTCGTCGAACATATGATATAAATTATAAATTAAGATTTCATTAATTTGTGGAGAAAAAAAAAGTTTACTATTTCACCACTTTTTTTAATAACTTTTTTAATAACTTATAAATGAAAAAAAAAAAATCAATTTTACAATTTCAAAATGGAACGTAAGACTCATAAAAATAACAAATCAATTTTGGCATGGCCAGTGATTAGAAATGAGATCTAAAGTTCCGATAGGGGATTATAATACATCAATCTAAATTAATCAACACAATTCAAATAATACATATTATCCAACAATCTTAGTTTAAATTTGGATTCTAAATTATACTGAATAAACAATTTGTAACTCACTAGCTTAAAAGAATAGATAAATCAATCTAAGCTTTCAAGCAACAAGAATGAGTCATTTTATACATTTGTTGTAGTGATTTTGTTTAAAAAATACTTCTAAACTTTCAAAAGTTTCAAAAATACCTTTAAATTTTATTTTTTAAAAAGAAGAGTTCAAAAATTTTCCTCGCATTAGTTTTAGATGAAAACCATTATAGTTTTATTTCAAAAATACTCCAAAATATTTCAAAAGTTAAGGTGAAGGTATTTTTTAAAAAAATTTAGTTAAGAGTATTTTTTAAACTTTTGAAAAGTTCAAGGGTATTTTTTAAACGAAAAAATAATGGTTTCCATTCAAAAATAATGGCAGAGATATTTTTTTAAAAAAAATATTTTTTAAAATTAAAGGGTATTTTTAAATTTTTTGAAAGAGTATTTTTTACACATATTTTTTTTTTTTGACACAAGGTGCCTAGGTTATCTCATTTTCCATAATTTAGCCAAAAATTAATCTTCACGGCCTCATTGTTTCCTTTCATAATAATAACCCACTTTCCTTTGACCAACTAAAAGTTTGCTTGTTGATTAAGCAAAACAAATGAAATGGGCCTATGGTTTGGGCTCCAACTTTTCTTAAGAAGTTCCAACTTAGTAATATTATCTGTGGGATTTTTACACGAAAATTTCTTCTTTTGTAGATATCTCTGAATTTGAAATTTCTTTTATCAAAGGCTTTTAGAGATAATTTTTGAGGTTCACCTTCTTTCCATCTTTATAATAGATCCATTCTTTTCTTCTAGTTGCCTTTCTTTTGATCATTAATGAACTGTACTTTTTGACCTTTTTGTTGCCTATAAATATTCATTTCCATTTTAATGTATTTAATATGTAATTCATGATATTTTCTTTTCCTTAACTAACGAGATTTAGTTGGCCTTAATTGTAGTGGTGTTGATTCATCTTCTTCATTCAATTGTAAAATTATGATTTCAAGTATTCACTTTTTTCGTTTTTTTATGTATAAACGAGCCTCATTTCAAATATATTCAATGATATTTTAGATATATATGAGATTACTTCAAATGTATATATTCCACATACTTTGTCATATATATTTGTCTACTTCATCTAATTGCAGACTTAATTAGTCTAATTTCTATTGAGTTATATATTTCATATACTCCATCCAATTGCAGACTTTAATTAGTCTCATTTCTATTGAGTTATATATTTCATATACTTTATCATATATACACATATATATTTAGTTATTTCGCAAATGTATAACTATGCTACAAACTACATCGAATTATTTTAAAAAAACGAACAAAATTCGTAGAGTTCAATTTCTTAAGTTAGGGTTTTGAAATGTGTTAGTAATCTTTTTTCCCTACAGTATACATACAAATATTCGATTGTACATTTGATATATATTGTAGAGGGAAACCATATGAATTTACAATTTGATATATATTGTTTTAGTCTGGTCCCTAGATTTCAAGATTTACACTTTTAATCTCGATTTTTTTTTACTAAATATTGATCATTTTTAGTCTTTGGCATAAATGTTTATTAATTAATATAAAATAGTAATGAAGTGAAATTGTAAAATTAATTTTAATAGTGATGAAAATTAGTGAAACTTATATAATTATAATTTTTTTAATTCTTATAAATTAATTAATAAACATTAACACAAAAAACGAAAAGTGAATATTTAGTGCAAAATTCTAACATTTTGACATTCAAGAGTAAAATGGTAACATTTTGAAACCTAGGGACTAAATTGATACCAAACTCAACGTAACGGCCTGAAATTTCAGGTAATTATATCCTCCTTCCCTCTTTATTGTGTACCATTCTTTCAATAAGGCGTTTAGAGGAATTAGAAAGGTGGAAAAGAAAATAATAATAATAATAATAATAATAAATAAATAAATAATAAATAAATAAATATAATAATAACAATAATGAATAAATAATAAATAAATAAATAAATAGATGGAGGGGAGCATTAAGGGAGATTGGGTTTATTTGGTCATTAAAAGGAAAAGGGAATTAATTTTGGGAAAGATTTTATTGGTGGGTTATTTAATGACCTTGGGTTGCGTGCTAGGTAAAACAAAAAAAAAAAAAAAAAAAGAGTGGGAGGAAGGAAAAGTCAAATCTCTCACTCTCTCGATCACCTCTTCGTGAGCCGTCTTCCTCACCTCTTCGTCACAGCCACCATCCTCCACCACTATCACAGCCTCATCGCACCACATCATCACAGCCCTCATCGCCACATCATCTCAACCCTCATCGCACCGCATCGTCTCAGCTCTCATCGCGCCGCATCGTCACAGCCTTCATATCACATTGCTGCAATGTAGGGAAGTCATGGCTTCGCACAGTCAATCTCGCTGTCTCGCTCTCGCTGCATCGTCACAGTCTTCATATCACATTACCCCTAAACGTACTATGCCTACGATAGGTGTCCCTCGAGATCACCACCTATGTTAATGTTTACAAATGTGATCACTGCGTACCCTCGGGTCGCTTCCTATGCTTATGCCTATGCCTATGCCTATGCTGGGTACACGGGTGCACACGACAAAAGGATAACAACTAGGCCCAGTGGAGGGTCTCTTACTGGGTATGACTACTCACGCTTTTCTACGTTTTTTTCCTCCAGGTGAAGGACGGGATGGCCAGGTGTATGACCGAGGGAATCCGTGACCGTGCCATGGGATCATTGTCGTCGCTTCTGCATCTTAGCCTAGGGTATAGCGTATTGAACATGTAGGGTAGCAGCACTCGTTATTCATTTTACCATTTGTTTATTTGTTTTTGTACTTTCATGTTTGATTTTGTTATTCTTGAGGTTTTGCCTAACTGTTCAAAAGGTACCCCGCTAAAGCATTTTGATTTCTCTATGTTTGATTTAATGAATATCAGGATTTAAGTTATTTTACAAATTTGGCAAAGTTTAATTAAAGCATGTAATGCCGAGTCTCTTAAGTTCCAACGTATTTATAAAATGATCATGCATAGCGTAGCATCCTGTTAGTTAAAAAAAGTCAAGTCGTTACAGTTGGTATCAGAGCTTCAGTTATAGGTTCTGTAGACTGACTTATTAGATAAGTCAAAAATGTCCCATGATAGTAACAGATTCTTCATCATCGCCAGGTATGCCCTCTATAATAATAATAATAATAATAATAACCTATGCCTGTATATGTATCTAAATGCGTTGAATAAAAATTAGATGGAGTTATGGGTATAATCGTCAAATCTCTCTTGGAAAGGGGTCATGACGTGACTGATGGTGTGTATGGTAGGTTATGGAACCGAAGGACAAAGGAAAGAGAAAGGAAAAGGGCGGGCTTCAGGACCCTGCAGTGCCGTTGGAGGAGCAGGGCCTCGAGGTCCAAGATGACGTATTGTTAGATGAAAACCCTCAAGTGGAGGACCCTTCCGATGTGAGGTGGCAGAGGACTCAGACAAGGAGTTGGGTAGAGAACACGGCTTAGGCTAACTTGACAGCGAATCCTTCTGCCGTCCCATCTGAGTTTATAGCTCTGGTAGTGGCGATTGGAGAAGAAGTCACAACTGCGGTATTGGGTCAAATGAATGATATAATGGATGAGCGTTTTGCTTAATTTGCACAGTCCCAGCAGGAACCGGCCCCATAAGCAACAATACTTCAGAAAATTTAACCCTTGTACTTTCGATGGGTCGCTGAAGGACCCTACAAAAGCAGAAATGTGGCTGTCCTCGATTAAGACAATTTTCCGTTACATGAGATGTCCAGAGGAATAGAAGCTTCAGTGTGCCATTTTTATGCTGACAGATAATGTTGAGATATGGAGGCGCTTAGCAGAGAGAATGATAGACACCAGAGGTGGTCTAGTTTTCTGCGAATACACGATTCAACAAGCAGGCTGAGTTCCTGAGCCTAAAGCAAAGGGCTATGACAGTGGAAGAGTACGAGGAAGAATTCGACAAGCTGTCCCATTTTGCACCAGAAATGGTGGCCACAGAGAAAACTAGAGTGCAGAGGTTTGTTCAGGGCCTAAAGGTCGGAATGCGAGGCTTGGTTTATTCTCAGGACCCCAAGACTTATGACGCAGCACTTCGAGCAGTAGTCAGAATCGATGGCAGGAAGGGGAGGAGTATCGGAGGTCTTTGATGGCAGGGATCTCAATGGGTCAGAAGTGAAAGGCAGATCAGAAGGCACCCAAGCCCCCGCGAAAGGGTTCGCATTCAGATAAACCCTTCAGTCATTATAAGCAGCTGGCCACTGAGGCAGAAGGAGTCTGGAGGGACCGGCCTGTATATAAGAACTGTGGGAAGTGCCACTAGGGGCGTTGTCTGATTGACATCGGAATTTGATTCAGGTGTAAGCAGGAGGGCCATTCCGTAGAGCATTGCCCAGGAACGCAGCCTCCTGGAGGTAAGAGCCAGCCCATGCACCCTCACCCTGAGGGCCCAAACCTGCAGCAACAACAAGGTTGGGTCTATTCTACCACTCGGAAGGAGATAGAGAAGTCTGACACGATGGTGATAGGTACACTCCCTATTTTGGGGCACCATGCTTTGGTGTTATTTGATTCTGGCTCTTCCCATTCTTTTATATCATTTGTATTTGTGAAATATGCCATGTTAGAGGTAGAGCCATTGCATTATGTATTGTTAGTGTCTACTCCGTCTGGGGAGATCATGTTAACAAATGAAAAGGTGAGGGCATGTCAGATAGAGATAGCAAACCGTGCTCTTGAGGTGACCTTGCTAGTCTTAAATATGCGGGATTTCGACGTTATTTTGGGTATGGACAGGCTGGCTGCTAATCACGCTAGCGTTGACTATTCCCGTAAGGAGGTGGTTTTCAGTCCTCCTACAACCAGCTTTAAATTTAAAGGGAAAGGGACTGTGGTTTTGCCCAAGATAATCTCAAATTTGAAGGCTAGTAAGCTACTGAACTGGGGACCTGGAGTATTTTAGCCAGTGTAGTGACACTAGGGAAGCGGAGGTTTCCCTGACTTCAGAGCCAGTAGTGAGAGACTACCCTGATGTTTTCCCAGAGGATCTCCCAGGCCTGCCTCCGCACCAGGAGATAGACTTTGCAATCGAGTTGGAGTCTGGTACGACGCCTATCTTGAAGACCCCTTATAGAATGGCTCCAGCAGAGTTGAAGGAGCTCAAGACTCAATTGCAATAATTACTAGATAAAGGGTTTATTCGCCCCAGCGTGCACCGTGGGGCGCACCCGTTCAGTTTGTGAAGAAGGATGGGACAATGGGCCTTTGCATCGACTACATGGAGTTGAATAAAATCACTATCAAGAACAAGTATCTGCTTCCGAGGATTGATGACTTATTCAACCAATTGCAAGGAGCCACGGTTTTCTCAAAAATTGATCTTCGGTCAGGTTATCACCAACTGAGGATCAAAGACAGCGACATCCAGAAGACAACCTTCCATTCTAGATACGGACATTATGAGTTCATAGTGATGTCATTTGGCTTGAAAAATGCCCCGGCAGTATTCATGAACTTAATGAATCAGGTGTTCAAGGACTTCCTCCACACCTTCGTAATAGTATTCATTGACGACATTTTGGTGTATTCTCGAACTGAGGCTGAGTACGAAATGCATTTGCGTCGAGTGTTGGAAACTTTGCGAGCCAACAAGTTGTATGCCAAGTTTTCAAAGTGCGAATTTTGGTTGAAGCACGTGTCCTTTCTAGGACACGTGGTATCGAGGGGTGGAGTCTTTGTCGACCATGCAAAAATGGAGGTGGTTACTACCTGGCCCCATTCTACAACAGTCACCGAGGTACGTAGTTTCATGGGCTTGGCAGGCTATTATCGTCGTTTCGTTAAGGACTTCTCGCGCATCGCCACACCTTTGACTCAGTTGACAAGGAAAGGTGCTCCTTTTGTGTGGAGTAAGACTTGTGTGGAAAGCTTCCAAGATCTTAAACAGAAGTTAGTTTCTGCACCAGTACTTACAATACCAGATGGGCTAGGAGGTTTTGTGGTTTACAGTGATGCCTCAAAGAAGGGGTTGGGTTGTGTGCTAATGCAACATGATAAGGTGGTGGCCTATGCCTCCGACCAACTAAAAACCCATGAATAGAAGTACCCCACTCATGATTTGGAGTTAGCGGTGGTGGTTTTTGCTTTGAAGATTTGGAGATATTACGGTGAGAAGATACAAATCTTCACGGACCATAAGAGCCTAAAGTACTTCTTCACCCAGAAGGAGTTGAACATGAGACAGGGAAGATGGTTGGAACTGGTAAAGGATTATGATGTGGAAATTTTGTATCACCTCGGCAAGGCAAATGTGGTACCAGATGCCCTTAGTAGAAAAGCAATTCATTTGACAGCTCTGATCGCTAGGCAGACTCTATTATGCCGAGAATTTGAGCAGTCGGGTATTGCTATCTCTATCGGAGAAATCACCTCACAATTGTCGCAGTTGACCGTCCAGCCAATTCTAAGACAGAAGCTCATCAATGCACAGCAAAGTGACCCCTACCTCATTGAGAAGGTTAACCAAGTAGTGGCAAGTCAAGGCGGCGAATTCTCGTTATCATTGGAAAACGGCCTGCTTTACCAGGGATATTTGTGTGTGCCTGCAAGCAGCGAACATAAGAACGAACTATTGTCAGAAGCTCACAACTCTCCCTTCTCGATTCACCCTGGCAGCACTAAGATGTACCAGGATTTGAAACGTTGCTACTGGTGGCATAACATGAAAAAAGAGGTGGTAGACTATATCAGTAAATGCTTGGTGTGCTGGTAAGTGAAAGCCCTGAGGCAGAAGTCAGCAAGGCTATTGTAGCCCCTAAGCATTCCAGAGTGGAAGTGGGAGAACATATCTATGGATTTCGTTGGAGGATAACCACGGACGGTGTTGGGCCATACCGTGATCTAGCTCATAATTGACAGACTTACCAAGTCCACACACTTCTTCCCAGGCAAGCCTACCTTTTCAGTGAGTAAGTGGGCACAAATCTACTTGAAAGAGGTGGTAAAGTTGCATGGGGTGCCAGTTTCTATAGTTTCAGATAGGGACCCGCGGTTCACTTCTAAATTTTGGAAAAACCTCTAGTCGCCTTCCACCCACAGACCGATGGCCAGACGAAATGATTGAACCAAACATTGGAGGACATGTTACGCACTTGTGCCTTGGATTTCCAGGAAGTTGAGACTCTTACCTTCATCTCATGGAATTCGCTTACAACAACAGCTACCAAGCTACTATTGGCATGGCGCCATTTGAAGCCTTGTATGGAAAATGTTGCAGATCTCCAGTTTGCTGGGATGAAGTGGGAGAGCGAAGATTGTTAGGGCCGGAGTTAGTGTAGATGTCGAATGAGGCTATCCAGAAAATCAGAACTCGTATGCAGACAGCACAGAGCAAGCATAAGAGTTACGCTGACACTAGACGCAAGGATCTGGAGTTCGATGTGGGAGATAACTTGTTCTTAAAGGTGGCTCCTATGAAGGGTGTCTTGAGGTTTGGAAGGAAGGGGAAGCTAAGTCCCCGTTTCATAGGGTCGTTCAAGATTTTGGAATGGATTGGCCCCATGGCTTACCGATTGGTGCTACCACCGTCTCTCGATGCAGTCCACAATGTGTTTCACATCTCCATGCTGAGGAAGTATGTCACCGACCCTTTTTACATAGTGGACTATGAACCCCTACAGTTGAGGGAAGACCTGAGCTACAAGGAGGAACCCATCGAAATTCTGGCGAAGGAAGTGAAAACCCTGCGCAACAAGGAAATAGCACTAGTGATGGTCTTATAGCGGAACCAGGGTTTCAGGGAAGCAACGTGGGAGCGGGAGGATAAAATGAGATCGAAGTATCCTGAGCTCTTTCAGGACTAAGACTTTCGGGGACGAAAGTTTTCTCAAGGAGGGGAGAGTGTAACGGCCCAAAATTTCAGGTAATTATATCCTCCTTTCCTCTTTATTGCGCACCGTTCTTTCAATAAGGCATTTGGAGGAATTAGAAAGGTGGAAAAGAAAATAATAATAAGTAATAAATAAATAAATATAATAATAACAATAATAAATAAATAAATAAATAGGTGGAGGGAAACATTAAGGGAGATTGGGTTTATTTGGTCATTAAAGGAAAAAGGAATTAGTTTTGGGAAAGATTTTATTGATGGGTTATTTCATGACCTTGGGTTGCGTGCTAGGTAAAACAAAAAAAAGGGGGGGGGGAGGAAGAAAAAGTCAAATCTCTCTCTCTCTCGATCACGTCTTCGTGAGTCGTCTTCCTCACCTCTTCGTCATAGCCCCATCCTCCGCCACTATCATAGCCTCATCCTACCGCATCATCACAGCCCTCATTGCCGCATTGTCTCTGCCCTCATCGCGTCGCATCGTCACAGCCTTCATATCACATTGTCGCAGTGTAGGGAAGTCACGGCTTCGCACAGTTAGTCTCGCTATCTCACTCTCGCCGATAGTCTCGCTCTTGCAGGTAAGAGACTTACTACCGGTCTCTACTGACGCCTAATGCCCAACTATGTCACTGATTATTATTGTGTCGTTGTATAACTATTGCCCTGGTCGATTGTTGCCTAAATTGTTTCGGTTATGCCAAGTCACGTAACTGGAATGTAATGTGGTTATGCTTATGTGCCTATGATATTGTGAAACTCTGCGACGAACTAGTTATGTCATGACATGTTACTGCAGGTTATCCTATTTGTCGTGCCCTGTACCCTAAACGTACTATGCCTACGATAGGTGTCCCTCGGGATCACCACCTATGTTTATGTTTACAAATGTGATCACTGCGTATCCTCAGGTCGCTTCCTATGGTTATGCCTATGCCTATGTCTATGCTGGGTACACGAGCGCACACGACAAAAGGATAACAACTAGGCCTAGTGGAAGGTCTCTTACTGAGTATGACTACTCACCCTTTCCTATGTTTTTTTTTTTACTCCCGGTAAAGGACGAGGTGTCCAGGTGTATAACCGAGGGAATCCGTGACCGTGCCATGGGATCATCATTGTCGCTTCCACATCTTAGCCTAGGGTATAGCGTATTGAACATGTAGGGTAGCAGCATTCGTTATTCATTTGACCATTTGTTTATTTTTTTTTGTACTTTCATGTTCGATTTTGTTATTCTTGAGGTTTTGCCTAACTGTTTAAGGGGTACCCCACTAAAACATTTTGATTTCTCTATGTTTAATTTAATGAAATATCAGGATTTAAGTTGTTTTACAAATTTGGCAGAGTTTAATTAAAGCATGTAATGTCGAGTCTCTTAAGTTTCAACGTATTTATAAAATGATCATGCATATTGTAGCGTCCTATTAGTTAAAAAAAGGTCAGGTCGTTACACTCAAAATGTAAAGATCGAAACTGTAACATTTGAAACTTAGGGGCCAAATAGAAACCACACCCAAAATTTAAGGACCAAACAAAAAATAGACCAAAAATTAGGAACTAAAAAGTTATTTTTCCAAAAAGAAAAAGAATAGAAAAGAACGGTAACTTCCCGTCTACCTAATAAAGCCAAAATTATTGCAAAATTCACATAATTAAACACAAATCAAAAGATTATTAGTGGCGAAACATGATTTTAGGAACTTAAAAGGAGAAAAGGCTTGGATGGATGTTATTGCACACAAGATGAAAATGGAACCAAAATCAAAGGAAAAAAAAAGTGACAAAGTTTCAAATCTTAAACTAATAATTGTATCAATTTAAACTATGAACTATGGAGTTGTATCAATTTAAACCCCAAACTAATAAGTATATCAATTTAAGCATTGAACTTTCATAAATGTATCAATTTAAATCCTAAATTTTCATAAATATATCAATTTAAACTCTGGATTTTCGTAAGTGTATCCAAATAAAATATAATAAAGGGTTTAAGATGATACAATTATGAAAGTTCAGTGTTTAAATCGATATACTTATAAAAGTTTAGGGTTTAAATTGATACAATTGTTAGTTTGAGGTTTAAATCGATACAACCCAAGATTTTTTATTTAAATTGATACAATTATTAACTTATGTTTAAATTCATTGTATAAATTAATATTTGTAAAAAAAAGAGTATGGAACCAAAAAAATATCTCCCAAATTAAAACTTGTTTGGAATAACTTATCAAGTATTTAAAAATGGAAGTGTCAAAAGGGAAATTGCTATTTCTAACCCAAAATTTTTTAATGGGACAAAACTAACCACTTTTTTAAAAAATTCTTTTTCTAACCCTTTTTTTTCAACTTTTAGGAGTTTCAGAGGTGGGCCTCTCATGGTGAAATGACGTTAATACCCCCGAAAACCATCTTCCTCAACACTTAAACCATTGTCTTCTTCCCTAAACCCACCCTGAGACCATCTTCTTCCCTAAAGTCCATTTTTTTTACAGTACTCTCTAATTTATGTCATTTGTGGTAAAATTCATCCTATGTCACCTAATTTTTGAAAATAAGCTCACAAAGAACTTCTTTGAAGCGCTGATTTCTGGAAATTTAGGTTTTCGAATAGTTTGCGGTAAAAAATAGAAAGAGGATCCAAAATTTTCAAGTAGAGAAGGTTTAATATGTGTGAGAAATGTCTAAAATCAAATAGAAAAAGAATTTGATATGCATTTTTTGCTCGCTGTCATTTTTCCCGTAAGTTCATGTTTCCCGTAAGTTGAACGAGTTTACGGAAAAAGTGACAGAATGCCCAAATTTTTTAAAAGTTGACGTGTATTTTGGCTTTTTGTGAATATCGTCTCGCTAGTCTTGCTCTCGCTCTCTTTGATATCATTTTGGTCTCCATGGTATCGTTGCTGGTCTCGCTCACGCTAGTCTCACTGTCACTAGTGTCGCTCACACTAGTCTTTCTTTACCCTATCAACACATTTTGCTTCTTAATAAGTAGTTCAATTTCCAATTTACTTTCTCGAAACCCAGTTCACAATTCAACGGTTCAAATTTCAAATTTCCAGTTTACTTTCCCAAAACCCTTGTTTGAACCGTTGGATGGTGAACGAGTTTTGAGAAAGTAAACTAGAAATTGAACCACTTATTGGGAAGGGAAAATGTGTTGATAGGGTAAAGCGAGACCAGCGTGAACGACACCAGCTACAGCGAGACTAGCATGAGCGAGACCAACAACGATACCATAGAGAGCAAAACGATAACAATGAGAGTGAGACTAGCGAGACGATATTCACAAAAAACCAAAACACACGCCAACTTTCGAGAAATTTGGGCATTCTGTGACTTTTCCCATAAGGTCTTATTGGAAACCTTACAGGAAAGTCACAAAATGCCCAAACTTCCCAAAAGTTGGCGTGTGCTCTATGAGATTTGGGCATTTTGTCACTTTTTCCATAAACTCGTTCAACTTATGGGAAACATCAACTTACGAAAAAAATGACAGCAAGCAAAAAACGCATACCAAATTCTTTTTTTATCTGATTTCAGACATTTCCTACACATATTAAACCTCATTTACCGAAAAAATTTGGATTTTCTTTTCCGTTTTTTACCACCAACTATTTGAAAACCTAAATTTCCAGAAATCAACATTCCAAAACAGTTCTTTGTGGGTCTATTTCCAAAAATCGGTTCACATAAAATGGGTTTTACCACAAATAATAGAAATTAGAGAATACTGTAAAAAAAATGGACTCTACGGAAGAAGATGGTCTCAGGGTGGGTTTAGGGAATAAGACAATGGTTTGAGTGTTAAAGAAGATGATTTTTGGGTATTAACGTCATTTCACCATGTGAGACCCACGTTTGAAACTCTGAAAAGTTGAAAAAAGGGTAAAAAAAAAAATTTTTAAAAAAGAGGCTAGTTTTGTCCCATAAAAATTTTTTTAATTATAAATAGCAATTTCTCGTATCAAAACTCAATACATTTAAAGAGCGAGACAGTCCCAAAAGAATTGAGCTAGTATTAAGACATTAGAGAACAACTCAAAAGGGAAAAAGGCATGAAAATATTTGATGATTGAAATTATAAAATTAAAACATAATAAGGAATAAAATTATAAGGGGACCAAATAACAATAACATCAAATAAAAAGGCCAGTTTGAAAATTGAAACAAACTTGTTTAATTGATAAAACAAGGATATAGGTGAAGAAAAATGAAGCCTCCCATTTCACAAAATGGATCATATGATAAGTTTGAGAATTGGAAATAAAAAACCCTACAAGTAGTTTTAAATTAGAGACCCTAAACAAAGAAAGAAACAAAAATTTTTACATTTCTTTATTCCTAAGTTGCAATAATTCCTGCCCCCTTCCTATTATTCAATCTGCTTCATTTTGATTTCTTCATGTATATTTCTTATTTACATATTCTCTACTCTCTCCTCTCTCTCTCTTTAATTTATCTAAAATGTTATAATATTATTATTATTATTATTTATCATGAGATGTTCCTTTGAGAAAGTTGATGCACAGCTTCTTCCATGCCTCTCTGTTTGGCTCTCCTTCCTCCACTTTAACCTTCAACTCCTTGGCATATGTTTCCTATAACAAACCATTTTAATTATATAAAAAACAAACATTAGATTGTTTTTATTAATACTGTTAAATGGTTATTATTGATATTGATTACCAATATTTCTAATGAGAATCAAATTTAAGTTACCATATTAGAGGATTTTCTTTTCCTTTTTATATATTATCGCATAAATGAAAGATGAAAATAGCCATTAATCATGGTAACATATAGAAGTTCTATTTCCTTGTCACATTTTAAAAAGTCTAGTAATTTCTTTAATTATAAAAGCTATATTATTTACCTATCTCAAAAAAAAAAAAAAAAAAAAAACTATATTTTTTTACAAAAAGTAATCATATGGTCTTTAAACTTTCAATGTTGTCTGATAAATTTTTAAACTTTCAATTTCTTATTTAAGAATTCAACAACTTAATGAACATGAAATCAAAAGTTAAAGATTTATCACACAACTCTCAAACCCTAGAGCCGTATGAGATATGTTCTTAAAGTTTGAGAGGTATTGGCCTAAGGAGTGAGAGTTAGGCGAATGGACTCATAACTCCACTCCTTATTTGGCCACAAAGTTCGTGAGTCCTACGGCAAAAAAATATAAATTTCATACTTTATAAACTTTTTACACTAAAGCCTTGCAACATAACACATTGTCATACTTAACAATTTTATTCTTTACTCAAATGCTTTTGTAAGCACCCTTAGATTATGATTCTATTTGGATTAACAAAAGAAAAAAGTATTTTTTAAAAAAAAATAATTTTTATTTAAATTCTTTTGAAGCAACCGTTTAAAATACACTTTAAAGTGTTTCAAAAACTTTTTTGAATAATTGTTAAAAAAGCTCTAATTTCTTTTCAACAAAATGACTTATTTCTAGAATTAACTATTTGAAAAGTTAAACCAAAGCGTTGTACTAAACTTGTCCATAAATCTATAAAATTTATATCATAACGGTACTAAACTTGTCCATAAATCTATAAAATTTATATCATAACCTATAAAATTTATATCATAACGATAAGACGGTGAGCATACCATGATCAAATTATGTTGGACAAGACGGTCAATGAGGTGCAAAAGAATATCCATGGTGTACTCAGGATGGCCCTGGATTCCCATCATGTGGTCCCCATACTTGAACATTTCAATCCCAGTCTTTTCTGACCATCCAATCACTTCACCCTTTGAAGGAAGTTCCCGAACCTACACAAGATTTTGTACGTCGCACCACACCGGAACATCAGGCTAAGAAACTTTGATCTGTGGTTGAGTTTACTAACAAACGTACATACCTCATCTTGGTGGCATTCGATTACCGATAGCGTTGATGGTATCTTTAAAGATGAAAAGGCTTTTGCGGATTGCGACACGTGTATGGTCGTGATTCCAATATCCCAACCTGAGCGGGCCCTACCAGTCTTTCCACCCAATGCACGGCACAGAACCTAGACAAGTCATCAACTCTATTTTAAGTTTTTTTGAGAAATTTAAACTAATAGTATATATCAAATAAAAAGTATCTAAGTTCGTTGTTGGTACAAAATTTAAAATTATTTCTTCCTAATTGAAAAAATGGAAACAAAGAAAAGAAAAAAATAATAATAATAATCTAAGTATCGTTTTATTGATAAAGACACTAACCAATATTTTTGAAGTTGGTAGCTCTTGTGTTTGCAACCGTTGAAATTAAAAGATATTAAATTTTTTGTTTAGAAAACTAAAAACAATCATCAATGTATGGAACTTTATATTTGAAATAATTAAACCAATAAGTTAAAGGGTAGATGAACTGGATGTCACTTTTATAGTTTTAAAATATTTTAGACAAATAAGTCAACTCAAGCCTAAATGAATTGGATGAGACTTAAGCATAGGAGGGACTTTAGCTTTCAAATATTTTGAACCAATAAGCCACTTTAAGCTTTGATGAATTGGATGACACCTAGAAAAACTTATTATATTTATTTAAGAAAGAAAATAAAATTAACGTGGATGATGTGAAAAGAATATGAAAACAAAAATTGGTTCTTCTTTACTTTACTTTTTCATATTACTCTTTTTACTTTAACTATTAGTGAATATTAAATTAATTAATAAATAAACAACCAAAAAAAAATTGATAGGAAGATTAGATTATTATATTATGAAGGATGTTTTAGATATCTAATTAAGTTTATATGTCACACGACAAATAGTATGGATTAATTGAAGACAAATTCACTTCAACACATGACTTATTTGAATACACATCAGGACATGTCATCCATTGTTCTATGTATATCAGATGTGATGTCTCACTAAATATTCGTCATATTTTTTATAGGGAAAATATCATTTTGTATATTTTATGGTTGTATCAATTAAAATCTTAAGCTAATAATTATATCAAGTTAATCTCTAAACCTCCATAATTAAATCAATTTACTTTGTGAGACCACTAGTAAAGATTACCTTTGAAAAGGTGTTTATGTATCAATTCTTAGGCGTGCTTAGATTTTTCAAATGTCAGATTACAAAAAAAATAATTAAAATTGATGCATGAATGACTTTATAAGAATCCAAACCGAGAACTTTTATGAAATTTAAGAATTTAATTGATATAATTATAAGTATTTACACAATGTATATTCAAAAGAAATGTGTAATTAAAGATATGATATACTTACAAAATTTAGGATTTAAATTGTTACAATTATTAAATTAAGGTTTTAATTGACACAATCGTCAAAATTTAGGGGTATAAATTTATTTTTTAAAATTTAATATCTTTAAACTATTTCTTTGAATCTACTCTACGTCATTTTCTTTTCATCGAAAAAAAATTATAATACTACGCAATACCTACACCTTATGTTTATTTTATCATAAAGTAGACCCTTTAATCACTTTTAAATTATGTTGATATGGCTGACAATCAACAAGGGTAGGGTAGCATCTTTATATATGTTCACATGATACTAATTTCTTTCTTTCTAAAGCTTTATACTTGAATTATAAGTATAAAGAGATTTGCTCAAATTAGAGCCAATTAATTGAGGCAACCAACTTAGAAGAGCATCATTCCAAATAGATTTCTTGGTTACTAACATGTAATACTTTCAAATATGTTTTTCTTTTTCATTTTCTACTCCTTTATATGAGGAAAAAGTTCATATAGTGATAGTATGAAAATTTCTCCATACTATCTCAATTTATTGTGTGCCACATCAACGTACTTTTATAAAGACAGTGAGACCTCCTGAGATTAACATAGAGTCCATAAATATTAAAAAAAAAATTTATAGTATGAACATAAAGAATAGAGTATTATACCCGTAATTAGGTATATAAACACGTCATACCAACTAATTTCCACATTGTTTTGTCTTTTGGAAAAAAAAAAAAAAAAAAAAAAAAATTTAAAAAAAAAAAAAAAAAAAAAAGTAATAAAACCTTAATTAAATAATAAAACAAGAAAAAAAAAAAAAATTCCAACATTTTTTTTTTTTTGGAAAAAAAAAAAAAAAAAAAAAAAAATTTAAAAAAAAAAAAAAAAAAAAAAGTAATAAAACCTTAATTAAATAATAAAACAAGAAAAAAAAAAAAAATTCCAACATTTTTTTTTTTTTGGAAAAAAAAAAAAAAAAAAAAAACCAATGTTTTCCACCACGTACTTAGTTGGATGAGATTTTTTTATTTATGTAAAGTTATTAATACATTACTTGAAAACTTTAAAATCAACCACAAAAAATATAGTCAATGAAAAAACAAAGTCTAAATCCAACTATTAATTATCGGAATATAGTACAAAATTGTTTGAACTCAGACCAAACAAAAGTGTCGATGAACAATTTTTAAAAACAAAAGGAAAAAATATTCAAAAGATTAATAATAATAATAATAATAATAATAATAATAATAATAATAATAAGAGCAACTCAGATTGATAAATGATATTAATTCTGTCACTTGTTCAAATTCAATAAGTTATTTGAGTCAATTAATTTTAGAAGTAAAGAACAAAATTGCTATTCTCCTTTTTTAAAAAATAAAAAAGAAAAAAAGAAAAAGAAAAGAAAAATTTGTTATCCACTTACTGCAAGAAGTTCAAATGAGGTTACATAATTCTAATTTAGAAAAGAATTATAAAAATACCAATGAATAATATTTTGTTGTTATTAATATTTCTTTTCATGTTTTCATTCTTATTTCTTTGTCTTTTAGGAATATCATGACATATGGAAGTAATTTACTTTTATATTTTCAATTTTTTAAAGTTTAGCAATTAGAATAAATAGATATCTAACAGACCTATCAGATTTGTTTTTAAAATAAAAACAAAGAAAGAAACTTGAAAAAATAAAAATAAATAAACAAATAACCCCTTAATTTTGCTTGTGAATCTATATGATTATTGCATCATAGCTTTATATCTATATTACAAAAGTCTCTTTCTCTTTCTCCATGTGACTATTTAACTATATAAATTATAGTTAATTGCTCAATTAAATGCTTTTTTTTTAAAAAAAAAAAAAAAAAAAAGAGAGAGAGAATTAAATACTTTTTTTAATAGGTCAATATTTTGGCTTAGCTATTTTGTGCATGTAATGTGTTCAAAAAAGCTACACCTAACCACATTGGGGAAATGACCCATGATCCACCACATGGTTTATGTCTAATAATTTATATTTTATTTTTTTTAAAAAAATATAGTTACCACTTTTCCACTATATCCTTTTGTCTATCAAGGAATATGCCTTTTTCACCTGGAGTTTTGTGTAAATTTTTGGTTGTGTTTTATTTTGTTAATATATATATATATTTTTCAAAAACATAGAGATAAGAGAAATAAATTGTAAAATACTTTTAGAAAATAATTTGAATTCAAATTAAACAAAAAAGTGAAGATTCAAGATTCATATAACGTTTCAATTATTGTTTTTAGTGATATTTAAATTTTAGTAAACTTTAATTTAAATTTTAAAAACCAAATTATAGTGTTTGGATACTAGATTAGACATATTGTTTTTAGTGATATTTAATATTTGTTTTATTCTAAGTTAATTGTTTAAGAATTTATATGATCTAGATTGCAACATATTTATTTAATTTAAATTATTTTTAAAAGTTTAGAAAAATAATTGTTATGAAGAATAAATAAATCAATCAAATTTTATATAAGATTTAATAGATGTTAAATATAAAAAGAAGATATATAGAATGATAAGACTGAAATTTTAAAATTTTGACTCTTTAAAAAAGCATCATAAACAGACCCCAACTTTCTTTTCTTAAAAAAAAAAAAAAAGATTTTACTCCAAACAATATCAAATATTTTAAAAATATATAGTATTTCAAAATAAGTAAAAGTCCATAATTATGGCATATATATAATTATGCCATTTAGGTTAATAGCATAAAATAATTATATTTTCTAAAAAAGCAAAACGGTTTAAGATTTTACAAAAAATAACGTAATGCAATTGTTCAATAAACAAAAAAAAGTAACGTAATCCAAATCAAGCTCGTATAAATTTAATATAAAAAAAAACTAAAGAAAAAAAACGAAGAAGAAATGTATACCTTTAAATTTATGGGTTTGATATAATCCGTGATTTCTTTTTTCTGTGAAGGTAAATCAGTGAATTTTTTTCAATATTTATATATATATAAGAATTTTATAATTTATCTATAAGAGTATGATATTTTGCTATTATCAATAAATATTTTTAAATTTAAAATAATTTTTTAATTTTTAATAATTGTCACTTAATAATAATTTAAAATTGTAGTTTTTTTTAATTGTAAGTCAACATATATATATGAATTTTCATGAGTCAAATAAAGAGGAAAAAGAATATAATAAATCCCTTCAATTAGCTCATTAATTTTAACGGATGAATTTGAAACTACAACTTCCGTCGTACTAATTAATATCTTTTTTTAATATATTTTTTAAATTTTCTGGATGATTATAAACATTTAATAGGTCCCTTTTTTTAAAAGAAATAAAACTCTTAAGGTGGAAAAATTTTCAAATATTACTAGAATATATTATTACTTTTGTAGTTAATTTTTTTCCCTTTTTATAATATATAGAAGATATCAAACCTTTTATGTTAAAATAGATAGTAAATAGACAAAAGAATAAATAAAGGAAAATATAACTTTTTTTCCATTCAAACAAGAAAAAAAGATTTAAGTCTACGTTCTGAATTATGCTTACATAATTTTTTCAGACATTAGTCTTTTTATTCGTATTTAAATTTATTTAGTAACACTATGGCTAAAGCCAAATAGTTTTAAACATTTTAATAGTTCGATTTAAAATTCTTTTTATTGGATAAATTTTGTTCTCTTAAATTTAAATTGAAGGAATTATTAACTCCACACACATAAATTGAATTTAAAAATTAACTTTACATAGAGAAGGAAGAAAAAATAAAATAAAAAAAAAAAACATGTGCTCCGACCAATTTATGGAAAGCGTTGTCACTGCTTATACAGTGCATTTTTGAAACAAACGGCACAATCCATTTTCGGCTTTTTGTTGTTTTCCTCCCATAAATAAATTATAGTAAAATATTTTTTTATCCCGCCAGATTCCCTTGTCGCCCACTTTTTTTTTTCTTCTTCTCTTTTTCGTTTAACCTTTGTTTCTCAAAGGAAAAAAAAAAAACTAAAATTTAGACTTAGTTCTCAGTCTATCGCTTATAGAATTTGTCAGGAATATGTTTATTTATAATTTTTTTAAAATGCTGCTATATATTTAATTATCAATCCTAAAAATATTATCTATTATAATTATCCAAACACAAAAAAGTAGAAAAATAAAATAGTCATTACACAATTCATCTAACACGACCTTTCTATTTTGTTTCTAAGCTCTACCAACAAAATTTTTATCTTCTCAACGAAAAAAAACAATGCCAGCCATACATAAAAGAAAGTGTGGCCCAAAAACAATTCAATGACCTACTTTTACTTCACTAATAAGTTCCATACAATTATTTTAACCTTTTCAAAATTATTCGAAATATGTTCCGAAATTTCTTGTCAATTTACTCTACTAAATTTTGTTTATTCGGGAAATAGCTTTTTTGGCCTCGTCAAATGGCCTCTTATATCATTCTTAAACAATACTAGCAGATGAATCTAGAGTAATTCTACAGCGAATTTTTTCATTATAGATAATACTTTCATTCTTTTAATTCATGTTTGAATTTGTAACCATTCATTATTATTTATTAATGAAAAAAAATTTGTAATCATGGATCAAAAAATTTAAAAAAAATTTAAAAATTGAGTGACTAAAATTGAAATAAGTCAGTCGTACCTGGTGGCCGAAGCAAATCCCAAGAACTTTTTTCTTCAAGGCATTCAACTTCTTTAACAAAAGAAGAAGCTGACAGATCCAAGGATCGTTGGAATGGGCATCGCTGCAACTGCCGGTGATGACGAACCCGTCGTAGATTCCAATATCGGCGTCGTCGGGGAAGTGGCCGGCTGCGACTCTGTAAGAGTCCCAAATTTCGTCTTCTTCGCCCAACATTCTTACGAAAACCCCAAAATACCCTCCGTATTTCTTTTTGACGTACTCTGAATCCTCAGCACATAGCAGCAGCGCAAATCGCTTTTCCACCATTGTTTCCGGCCGGCGAGCTTTCTCTCTTTGGTTTTTAGAGAGAGAGAGAGAGAGGGAGAGAGGATATTTTATTTCTGGTGGGATTTAAGAGAAGAAGGGGCTTTCTTTTCTTGCATGCTTTTAGGGTGGGAATGGAGAAGACTGTATTTTATAAGGACAAGTTAACCAAAAGGGCATGTGTTTTTTTCCTTTTTTACCATTTTGCCACAATTTTTTTTTTTTTTAAAGACATTTTTTCCACACAGCTATATTTTCAATATTTACAGCCTTCATTTGCCTATTACCTATTTGGGTTAACCCTAAAAAAAAAAAAAATTTTAAATGCTGAGTTATAATAAAAAATTAGGTTGTTTTCATATATAACAAAATAAACCAACTTATTTACGATATAGTTAAATAATAAAAAGTAGTCTAACATTATCTACTAGTGACCATAGATGTCTATCAATTTGTAAAGTTTTTTTCTTGTTATATTTTAAAATTATTTTAACCGTTTTGCTATTTAAAATAATTACCCGTTTATATACAAAATTTGTAATATCAAACATGTTCATTAATGATTTTTAACTTTATATTTAATAGATAACTGCACTACAATTAGTTTTATGGTTCATAAATATATTATTAAACATATTTTGAATGTCGATTCATTACAATCTTTTAAAATATGAAATATATGCAACTTCTATTTTTTATCGTCTCCTTTGTTTTTAAGTTTATGTTTTCATATTACATACCAAACTAATCCAAAAATATGCAATGTTATATCAATATCATAATTTCAATTTTGTGGATACATAAGATATTGATAATCAAGGATATTCCGATCAATAATACAATTTCCAATTTTATAAAAACTATTTAAGCTAATATTTAAGTTTTTTCATCTTATAAATAAGATTACATATCTTATTACGAGTATCTATACATTGATGTAAATATCAACATCTAAGCATTATTCAGCTAGTCAAGACATATGTCATTGACTAAGAATATAAAGGTTAAATGTGTCATTCTTATATGTTATCAAAAAAACTAATAAAGTATTTATCATTTTATACCCGTGATTAATCTTTTTAATATATTTTGTGGACATTTATTTTAGATCCTAGAGGGTGTTTGGGCCACCAACTTGAAGTTGTTAGAGTGAACTATAATAATAGTGGGTGTTTACAACCATTATAACTTACAATTAACTATAATATTACTATTTCAAATCGCTCATTGCTAGAGTGTTTACTATTTCTCACTCATCCCTTCTTTCCCTCTTTAAAATAGTATTTACCATTTTCTACCCAGACTAAAATAGTCTACACCTTAAAACACAAACCATTATAACCCACAGACTATAATAAGTACCATTGACAATAATAACTAACTGAACATCTTAAATGTCTCCTTAAAGACATCAATTAACCATCTTTAATATCAATATCAAACTTTTTGAATTACTGTTATTTCGATATATCAATGAACATTTTAATTCTTTGTTATTACTTTTTTATTATTATTATTATTATTATTAGTATAAGTGTAGGGAGATTTTAGTTACAGATTTCATAATCGCTAACGTATTTATATATTAATTAAGCTATACTTTGTGTTATTTTACTTCTAAGTTAAAAGTTTACATTTTCAACGTGGTACTCAATAAAAGAAAAAAAGATAATGAGTTTGGAAATGGATCATTCGTGGATTATTTTGGTTTAAATGGGAAGATTCCAATGAGTGGGTGGTTCTCTATCAATTATTTGTGAATATTCACGTTTTGTTAAGGGAATTACCAAAAGGGTAGTTTCCTTTGTCATTTTTTTTTCCTTTTTCTTTTGTCAAAAAAATAAAAAAAATATATAAAAAAAGGTAAAACAATATTACGAGTACTAATTTAAGTTGCATGTTTATTAAAAGAATTAAATTCAATGATAGAAAAATTGGATGATGGTAAGTAATATGTTTTTAGGAAAGATATAAATTTATTCCCCTAAAATTTTAGGGATTATATCAATTTAAATCTTAAATTAATATTTGTATCAATTTAAATTCTGAATTTTTGTAATTATATCAATTTACCATCCTCCAAAGTTCCATTTAGAAAAAGTTCGTGTGAAACTTATAATTGTATCAATTAAACTTCTAAATTTTCATGAATGAATAAATTTATATCTTTTAATTTCTAAATTTTAATGAATGAATAAATTTATATCTTTTAATCTAGTCAATATTTCTTTTGAGAATCATACACGCATTTACTGTTCTAATCGTCCATTTTGTAAAACCGACATTTGAATAAGTCTACACGTATTTGAGAATTAATGTATAGATGATTTTCAAAAGTAATCGTAAATGAATTATTTAAATTGATTAACTTATAAAAACTTAAGAATTTGATTGACTAAAATTATAAGTTTCGCACATCAATAATCGAACAAAATTTGGAAGAGAGTGCAAATTGATACACTTATGAAAGTTAGAATTTAAATTAATACAATTTTGTAGTTTTATTTTATTTGAGTATAACCATTGTAGTTTAGAAAATAGATCTATTAACTTTTAAAATCGTACCTAACGATTTATCAACTTAATTAAGTTTAGATGGACACAATATCCATTAAAACTATTTTGAAATACATTAATTTTTCTCCCTCATTAAATTGGCTTAAAAGAATTAATGCATAAAAGGTAAAATTAGAATTTAGAAATGACATTATGAGACAAAATTGTCTCCATTCAACGTGTCATTTTTGTAGCTTTAAGGTAATAATATGTCCCCCATACAATGTGTACATAAGAAGAAAGAGAGGTACCTAATTCAAAAGATCTTTTTTTTATTTGCTTCCTTCTCTTTCTTTCCCTCTTTCCATACAATTTCAAGAAAAACAATAAATATAAATCTGAATAAACAGAATAGAAAAAGACTTTGTAAAATAAATATGGTCAAAATTTAAAAGAATATCTCTTTGTTACCACAATAACTTTTATATCCTGATTGGTGGTGATTCACTCTAGGATATTAATGATTAAAAGTTTAGAAAATATAAGTGTCATTTTCTTCCATGTGAAAGAATATATATTATTTGACGACAGAAACATATCTATTCATAATGACTTTATTATTGGAAATCTATTGCATATTTTATATTGTGTTATTATATATTTCTTCCACGTATTACAAAACTATTTAAATTATAAGTTTAGTTAAAGAAACTTATAAATTTGTGTCTACTCGGTCAGACTTTAAAAGTGGTTAATGGGCTAATAAACTTTTATCTCTGTATCTAATAAGTTTTTTGAAGTTCAAAATTTTGGCTAAATTATACATAATGTCTTTAAACTTTGCACTTTGTGTCAAAAATACCTTTCAACTTTCAAAAGTTGAAAAATACCCTTAAACTTAAAGAAAGGTTAAAAAAAGCACCCTTATGGTTCATATATGAACATAAACCGTTAATATCTCATTGCATAAATATAAACTTTTAAAAGTTGCATTGGTACCCTTAAAAAAATGTAAAAAATGCTCTTACCGTTAGTATACATATCATCACTTCTTCCATTTTCTCTCTTCCCTTACCTCAACCTATGATGTATCACTTCTCTATTTTCTCTATTTTTTTCTCCCTCCCCTTTTACTCTTCTTCTTGTTAACTTTTTAGCATTTTTCTTTATCTCACTAAAAGAAGTTGCACCTTTATTTAAAGTATATAAATTATAACAAAAAGAAAGATAATAATGGAAGTACCAATACCAAGGGGACCTTAGGACTTGTATGTTTTGACAAGATTATACATTAGTAGTTAAATGTGTTAATACCCAAATACCTTCTTTTTTGTACTTGGCTATTTATAGTTTTGGAGTTTAAGCTGGGGAGATTTTTATTTTTGGAATTTTGTCAAAATTTATGCTTTAGTTGGAAGTTATGGTTTACATATTTTGTTGTGACAAGATTGGTGTAAGAATTGGACAAATGAGACTATCTATCCGAAAAAAGAGGATATCTATATAATTCGTTTTAAACTTGGTTCTTTTCGAACTCAAAAGAACTTCAAACAAATTGATTACTATACTAATGGTATGAGGATTTTTAAACTTTTGTTTTTAGTGAGGCTAAGAGTAGTTAATTCAACTTTTAAAGGTTCAAAAATATTTGAAATGAGTGTAAACGATTTGTGTTTATATACTGACTAGTAAGGGTATTTTTAAAACTTATTGAAAGTTTAAAGGTATTTTTGAAACAAAACACTAACGGTTTCCATGCAAAACTAACGACAAGGGTATGTTTGAAATGTTTTTGAAAGTTTAAGGTTACTTTTGAAACTTTCAAAAATTCAAAGGCATTTTTGACATAAAGTACAAAGTTTAAGGACATTTTGTATAATTAAACCTAAAATTTTCAATATTTGTCCATAAACTTGCAAGTTTAATTGATGTTTGTAAGCCCATAACGTCAACTTAGTTAAATTTGTGTTAATTTATGACCTTATTAAACTTATAAATCTGTTGTCTTATAGAACTGTGAATTAAAAAAAGTATTATAGAGGTCAAATCCCTTATTAAATAAAAATTGAAAGTGTAGCTAGTGAACTCTTCAATAAAACTAAAATTTTAGAGCCAAAATGAGCATAACTTGATTTACATGTTGTTTATATTATTAACCTCAAAGTCACAAGTTGTAGGTTCGGTTCTTCCACCCCCACATATCGAATAAACGTGAATGAAATATTTTTGTTAGGAGTATATGTAACCTTGAAAACGTTGTTCCCCAATGAAGATTTTGCATCATGATAAGTAGTAAAAACTTTGAACTTTCTCTAGCGAACATCAATTGAGTTTACTTGGTTAATTAGTAGACTTGATGTCTTGAACTGTCAACCGTTCTAGATTAAAATATGACAATCGAGTTTAAAGGAACAATTGCATAATTCATGTGGTTAGTAAATTAAATTTTGTGTTGACGGTTTAAAATATGTTTTTACTTTATTTAATTATTGTTATATGAAAAATTCCAAATGTTTGTTAGGTAGAGTAGTGTTCTTTTTATGGGTTTTGTTTAAATTCCACAAAATATATGAAATGGCAAATCGAAATTGATTTTGTAGCTTTACAAAGATCTAGATTTGAATTTGATATTTAACTAAAATTCTCTTTCAAATAAAATGTCGTTTTTCAAAAATAAATTTGAGACTTAGTAGTGTTCTTTCTTTGGTTGGAAATTATTAATTCCTTAGATATACAAAATTTCTCGTTAAACAATAATGAAAGAGATTAAAAATATCAAAGTTTTATATTTTAATATTCTTGCAAAATAATTTCATTTTTTTTAAATGACTCTTATCCGACCCATAATTGTTAATAAACATGGGACATTTAAATACAAACCAAATTAACATTTTGTGGACCTTTGTATTTTTTTTTTAGAGAATAAAAGATAAATTTTGGTAACTGTTTTCATGGGTGTTGTAAGGTGCTAACATTTTCCCTACACACAAATGACTTCCAAACTTGAATCTGAATTTATGTAGGCTAATACATTTTTTAATTATTTTAATTAGGTGACCAATCACGCCTTTAATAAGATTGGTGGCGACTTCAAAACTCTTTATTTTTAGAGACCCTTAAAAGGGGATCTCAGACGCTTTGACTGCAATCACATTGCGACAAAAAGCGTAATGCTTACTTTAAAACTACACTTGCACTGTGTCATCATCCTTAGAATGGGAAAGAAATAAAAATTTCAACGTAGTGCTCATTAAATCATCTAGAGATTGGTTTGCCCGTTGAACCTACATCTCGGGATCAACTAGTTTGGGTTGTCTCTCTGATTAACATTTTTTTTAAAAAAAATTATAGGCTATAATCCCATTCTCCTTAATGAACTTTCAACAAACTCTCTACTTAGGTTTTTTACAAGCAAATCCACAATATTATCTTTTGGACTTATAAAGTCAATTGTAACAACTCCACCAGAAAGTAGTTGTCTGATTGTGTATTGAAACTTATTATTATTCACTAAAAAGGTATAGGTTGTAATCACACTTTAAAAATACCATCCAAAATTTATAGACACTAGTGCATCCTTACTACATTGAAAACAACGTAAAAAATATATATACTAACGCTACGAAAGACCAGATGCATGAATAAAGTCAAAAATTGCACCAAGAAAAACACACAAAACCATGTGTGCAATTCAACCAAACTACATGCTTAAAATTGTCTTAAGATTGTTATATGAATAAAATCACTAGAAGATCAAAAATACGCAACCTTGTATACATGAGAGAATCTGAGTCCAACAACTTCACGTTATCTCCTTAAGACAATTTTACATACTCTAGTGCTTGAGTTTCATGAGCAATTGTCTCTCATGATGGAACAAATTACTTTTCTTATGAAAGTAACACCTTGTCTACAAGATCCAACAAACCATATTTTGTGGAAATAAACAAAGACTTTATTAAAAGGGATAAAGTTTCATGGAGGAAAATAATGCTTGTAAAAAAAGTTCTTTTGTGTAATTTGAAGAAGAGACATATCTAATGACTATTCGTGGCCATTGGAATAGTCGTGCCTCTTTTTCAAGTTGGTTATTTTCGAAAAGATATATTCATTCATGAAACAATGCAACTCTAAACGAATGGTCACATACCATTTGTTCCAACAATATCGTCAAAAAAATTAAAGTTTTAGAAACTCATTAGACATTTTTGAAAGTTTTAAGTGATGGTAGACACAAAATTGAAAGTTTAAAGACAACCTATAAAATACTTTGTAAAGCTGAAAAACTTATTAGACACAAAGCTAGTATTTTTTTTTAATATAAAAAAAAGAACTTATAATTTTACATTTAAAATATAACATATTTAGCTAACATGAAGATAATTCATCTGGTATGAATGTATTATGTATCCTATCAAATTTGAAGTATGAGATTCGATTTCACACCAAAATATTCTCAATGAAAAACTTAACATATTTAAATGAACTTAAAATAATTAGTAAATATATATTAACACAATCAATTGAATAACATGCGAAACAAAAAAAGTATATGGTTATTCAACTGTAAAATGGTAGATGCAATCTGACAAAGAACGCTAAAAGAACTAATCCGACAAAGTTCGGGTGGTTGGCTGTCTCTTCTTCCGAAATGATAGATTCAATTTCGATTTATAATAATGAATAAAGTCAAGTTCAGAATCATTTATGTTTGGGTTGATAACTATTTTATTTTTTATTTTTTATTTTAAAAAATTAAATTGAGAGATCATTGTAAATATAATAATTAAATATAAATATAATATAAAAGAATTTGTTGATATAAAAAAATTTAGATTCAACTTGCAGATAGATCCTGTCGCTGATCGACCTAATTATTATCTTTAAAAGTGTTACACTAATTATCAATTTAATTATATTTTGTTATATGTATAATTTTTTAAAAATGATGCTTTACTAGTTTCAAAAGTGCTACACTGTTTCTAGTCTATCACAGATAGGCTCTGAGAGCTAAATTTAAATTTTGCTATATGCTGCTATATGTGCAAATTTTTTTGTATTATGATATATTTACTAATACTTTGGGTGTAATTGCTATATATTTGCTTCCGGTCATTTTGTTATCTACTTTTAGGTGTGTTTTAAAAAATCATGCAAAGTTATGAAAACTTATAAAATAAGTCATTTTAAAGCTCCATTTGGTAACTATTTGGACATGGTATAGTAACCATTTCATTTTTTTTTTAAATTAAGCCTACAAACACCAATTCCATCCATTGTGTTTTTTTAAAATATTTTAGGAGTGTTTTTAAAATCAAAGCCAAATTTTAAAAACTAAAAAAAAGAGTTTTCGAAGATTTATTTTTGTTTTTGCAAATTGGCTAAGAGTTCAAATGTTTAAATAAGACTATGAAAACCCTGAGTAAGAAGTTGTGAAAAACAACCACAAATTTTCAAAAACCAAATAGCTACCAAATGGGGCTTTGGTTTTCTTGATTTTTGGGTTTTGAAGATTTAGCATTATTTACTCTTAGTTTCTTACAATGTTTTTCATATTTCTTATATTAAAGAGTTCAATTCTCAAGAAACAAAAAACAAATTGTAAAAAGCATTTTTTGTTTTGTTAGTTTTCACAACTTGAGTTGGTTTTTTTAAAATATTGGTAGAAGTTAAAGTAAATAACTAAGCAAGAAACTACAGGTAGAAAGGATGTTTACAGGTCTAATTTGCAAAAACTAAAATCCAAAAATTAAATAATTACCAAACAAGGTCTTAAAAACTTGTTTTTGTTTTCGAAATGGCTAAAAATTCAAATTTTAAGTTAGGAAAGACAAAAACAATGAAGTTATATATAAAAAAAACAAACACAATTTTCATAAAAAAATACCAAAACCAAAAAAACAAAATGATTATTAAATGAGACCTTAAACCCTATTTTATAACCATTTTTTGTTTTTGTTTTTTTTTTTTTTTTTTTCTACTTTTTGTAGTTCTTAGAAATTCGATCTACGTTTTGGAAGCTAAAAAGACGTACTACGCTACATTTGACATTGATCTCATTTTTTTTTTTTTAAATTTTAATTTTTTTTTAAAGACTAGTTTTTTGTTTTTAAAAATTAAAGTTTTTTTTATTTTTTCCTTTTCCCCCTTTTTTTTTTACTTTTTTTTTTTTTTTCTCCTTTTTGTGGTTCTTAGAAATTCGATCTACGTTTTGGAAGCTAAAAAGACGTACTACGCTACATTTGACATTGATCTCATTTTTTTTTTTTTTAAATTTACACTTATTTTTTCCTTATTTTCTTACTATGATATTCACATCTCATAAATAAACATTTGAATTTATAGTTAAATTTCAAAAACAAAACAAGTTTTTTAAAAATATGTTTTTAGTTTCTAAATTTTCATTTGGTTTTTGAAAATATTAGTAAAAACTGGACGAATAAAACAAAGATATTTATCGGCGAAAGTGTTTTTTATAAGCTTAGTTTTTAAAAATCAAGAACCAAGAACCAAATGGTTATCAAATGGTTATCAAATGAGACTCTAGACTTTTAAAAATTGTTTTTGTGTTTAGAAATTAGTTAAAAATTTAAAGGGAAAAATTATACAAAATACCCATAAATTTTGTACTTTGTGTCAAAAAAACCCTTGAACTTTCAACAAAATAAAAAAAAAAAATACAATTACCGTTAGTTTTGGATGGTAACTATTAGTGTTTTATTTAAAAATTACCTTTGAACTTTCAAAAGTTTAAAAAATACCCTTAAACTAAAAAACACCTTACAAAATACCCCTTATTGTAGTATATGAGCACAAACTGTTAGTACTCGTTTCAAAAACATCTTTGAAGTTTCAAAAGTTGCATTAGTACTCTTAGTCTTAAAAAAAAAAAAAAAAAAAAAAAAAGATTAAGAAGCACCTATGGTTAGTATAGTGATCAATTTGTTTGAAGCTTTCGTGAGTTCGAAAATCACAAATTTTATTACAAATTATATAGATATCCTTTTTTCTTCATATAGATACTCTCTCACAACAAAATATCATTAAAAACTTCAAGTTAAAACATAAAATCCCACAAAATTCTAAAAACAAAATCTCCCCTTAAAACTTGCCAAATCGATAAATAACCAAATACAAAAAAGGACATATTGTATATTAACGAACATGCAACTACTAACGTACAACCCTGTTAAAACATTTAAGTCCTATCTCCTTGGTGCTTATATTATTCTCTTTCCTTTTGTTATAATCTATATACCTTAAAAAAAGGTCCAACGATAAGGGGTATTTTTGGTATTTTTATGAGATAAATGGTAAGAGAATTTTTAAATTTTTAATTTTTTTTAAAGGTAAGGGTACTAATACAACTTTTGAAAGCTTAGACATATTTTTGCAATGAGTTATTAACGGTTTCTATTCATATATTAACAAAAGTTTAAGTTATTTTTGAAACTTTTGAAGGTTCAAGGGTATTTTTTTTAAAACAAAACACTAATGATTTCTATTGTATATTTTATTTATTTATTTTTTTTTTTTTTTTTTGAAGTTCAAGATATTTTTGAAACTTTTGAAAGGTCAATAAAACAAAATTTTACAAGTTTTTTTTTGTATAATTATCCTTAAAAATATATATTTTTTAAAATCTTCTTAGGTAGGTTAGAAACCATTTTTAGTCCCTAGACTTAATTTAGTCTTAGAACTTTAAGCATGTAATAGTTTAGTCCACATTCTTTCAAATTTGTGATAATTAATTTAATTCCTATACTTTTGAATTTGTAACAATATAATCTTTATTGTGAAAAATCTCACATCAAACTTAATTGTTAATTCTGATTATGTAATAACTTAGGCCCTGTTTGGTAGCTACTTTTTACCAATAATTTAAAAAACCAAACAAAATTTTGAAAACTAAAAAAGTAGCTTTTAAAAACTTGTTTTTGTTTTGAGAATTTGGCTAAGAATTCAACCATTGTACTTAATAAAGATACAAATCACGGTAATAAATGGGGAGGAAATATGCTTAATTTTCAAAATCTAAAAACAAAAAGAAAATGGTTACAAAACGAAGCCTTAATTTTTATAATTTATAAATATTCTTGATCCAAAAGCAATTTAACAATCTACCCACGTATAACAAATTTCATTAAATCTTAATAGTACTTTTTTACGATAGAGACTATATCGTTACAAATTGTTAAGCATAAAAATCAAATCATTTGTTATCCCGAAAAAAGATACAATCTTTTTTCTTCTTCCTCCTCTTCCATTTTTTTTCTTAAAAAAAAAAAAGAAGGAAAAAAGGGAAAGAAAGAAAAGTTAGAAAATGAATGTGGCTGTATTGTTGGGAAGATGTGAATCTTGGGATGAATATGATTCATCATCTTTAACAAAATTAAGGTTTAGTAATTCAACACAACTCTCTTTCTTTTTTCTTTCCTTTTGGCCCAAAAATAACCATTATTACTTGTCAATCCCTAATTGCTACCGATTTTTTAGGCAAAGTGCTTTACACGATTGCCCAATATCAAATTGGTTTTCCAATCACTCAATCTCTCTTGTTCTTGTATGACACTCGATCATCACTACTTTCTTCCTTTCTTTTTTTTTTGTCCCATTTATTATGATTTTCAATGGTTTAACCTTTTTCTTTCTTAAAATATTATTATTTTTAGTTACAACTGGTTCAAGCTTTTAAATTTAGCCTAATATGTGACTACCGATATAGCATAATGAAGATTCAATATTATAGAGATAATTTAATATAATTACACATTTTTTAAAACTTCTTTTTCTTTTTTTTTTTAAGATGGAACGAGAGTAGATTTTATCTTTGAGTCGACATATGTATGAGTTTTATTGAAAGCTTACAACACTTTACCAAACAAAAGCTAATAGAAAAGAGAATAAAAGTATTATGGCATAACATCAACTATTCGATTAAAAAAAAAAAACGCAAGCCTCGAACAATTTGGAGACGAAAAAACTATTTGAATAAAAGAAAGAATTAAGACAAATATCGATAAAACTTAAGATATTAAGCATAACAATTTTTTTTCTTTGTTCTTGAAGATAATTATATTTCTTTTGATTTGGTTGAGTTATTAATCTCCTATTATTGCTATGATATAAGGGATACGATAAAAATTAATAACATAAAGTAGGTAAAAAAAACCTTTCTTTGATTTGAACTTAGCCAATAAAAAATCCTTCACGTCTCAAATAAAAAGAGAATAAAAGAAATTATACTTTCATACAATATCTTAATAGAATTATATGTAATGATGAATACATTAAATTTAATTGAATCTATAAATATATCAAAATCCAAACAACAATCTAATTTAGCAATTGTATATATAATTTTCCCTCCATAATTTTCCCCCTTTCTTCATCGAGAGTCAAACAATGTGCCTTAAATCTTCGTCATGAACTTCATTGAATTAAACCATTACTGAATACTAATAATCTTGACTTGGTTAAAATACATTTTTATTAAGTATGAACTCAAGTCAAGATTATTAGTAGTAATAGTAATAATAATAAGAAAAACAAATATCATAGGATAAAGAAAACTATTTTAGCCCTGGTGTTAATATTTGTTAATATTATTTTGTTAATATTATTTAATATTAATATTATTTAATATTAATATTTTAGCCCTGTAGTTTTTCTTTCCTGAAAATTTGTTAATATTATTTAATCACCTTTGATAAAAAATTAAATTTTAAAGGACTAAATTATGATTTATTGAAACTACAATAAATATATTTAAAAATTATAAGTGCAAATATTAAACTAAAATAACATGGAGCCCAAAATACTAGGAACAAAGATAGTATATTAACCCATATTATCATTTTGTAATGAATTAAAAAAGAAAGAGAATCTTTTAAAAAATTAAGAACACAATTACGACACATTAAAGGACTAAAACAATTGTAGGGCCGTTTGATTTATAAGATTTTTATAGATGTTTGGGGATAAAAGATGCTTGGGAATAAAATTGCTTGGAATAAGATATTGTTGTGTTTCGTTGTAGATGGAAATGATTTTAAGGGAATAAAATATATTTATATTTATTTTATGAAATTAACCCTGGTAAACTCATATAATTTTAGTAGGTTAATTTATAAAAAACTAATTAGTTAATAACAAAACAATAATTTTAATTGGATAGTTAATTTAGTTAATAACAAAACAATAATTTTAATTGGATAGTTAATCATAAGTACTATTAAAAAATAATACTTATACTAAGTTAACTAATACTAAAATTAATTTTTTTTAAACTAATATTAAAATTATTTAACTAATCTTTAAAATAAATATCCTTAATCACATTAATTTAATATATTTTTACCAATAAAATGGATTAAATAAGTATATGATTATTTATTCATTACAATCAATTATTTAACAAATTTCGAATGTGGTTTTGGCAACTTTAGTTGATTAGAGTTCAATATTAATAATTATAAATTTATTTGAATCAATAAATTTTAATTTAAAGAAATATATTTCAATAAACAATATAAAAAATGAAGATAAGAAAAATAAATCAAAATATGATATGTTAACGACGAAAGTTCATAAGACATATTAGGAAAATGTCTTAAAATTATGATAGGTTAATAATGAATGATTTAATTAAAATAATTTCAAAAAGAAAAAAAAAGTTATTTGATTATAAAAACCAATAAGTAGTCCATTAAAGTCATTGAAAAATGAATTATTTACCAACTTAATTTAACTAATCTTTGTTAACTTATTAAATATATTTAATATCTTGCCAACTAATTAATTAATCTGTGTATATAAGTGTATGCATTCATTCAATAAATTTTTCTAATATGCATTCATTCAATAAATTTTTCTAATATGCATTCATTCAATAAATTTTTCTAATATGCATTCATTCAATAAATTTTTCTTTGTATATAGGAATTGAGTAAACATTTTAATTAATAATTATTTATTTATTAAAAATAAGTGAAAGTTATTTTAATGAATGAAACTCCATCAAATATTTACAAATAATAGCAAAATATTATACTGTGACATAGCTGATGGCAATGAAATTTTAATATATTCGTAAATATTTTGGTTCATTTCTTTATTTGAAAACAACTCTAAAATAAATAATTATATCAATTTTTTAAAAATTAATATATAAAGTTATGTATAAAATGAAATGTAGAGTGGGTAAATAGAAAATTTACTGTTTGGGAAGGGTATAAAAAAGTTTTTGTTTGGAAGAAAGAGGATGCCTTGGAATTTATTTTCAAGCAAAGTATTGAAAACTCAGTAACAAACATGAGTTTAGTTTTCTTGTGTCACTTCCCACTCAAAAAAATATCGGATTAAACAACCCTTAAAAGAAAAATTATATATTTAGGTTGAAGTATACCTTGAAAAATAAGTTTTATTGTTATTAATTTTTTCGCAAACTCACACTTAAATCTCATTTAGTTTAGGTTAAGGGTTATTATGTTGGTAACACTTTTAGAGATAATAATTAAGTGTATAACAAAAATTTAAAAAAATTATAAATATAGCAAAATCTATCGATGATAGACTCTATCACTGATAAACTCCTATCAGTGATATGTTCTATCATTGATAGACCCTAGTCTATCACTGATAGACTCTAAAGGTAGAATCTAAATTTTACTAGATTTGCAAATTCTTTCGCATTGTACAATATCTACAAATATTTTGGACCTGATTGCTATATTTATAACTGTCTCTTGTGTTAATTACACTAGATTAAATTTTATTTGGTAAATAAAACAAAAAGTATGTGGATCCAAGAGTCTAATTGGAGCCAACGTTGAATTGACAAAAGTTGGTGTACAAAAGATTTCTTGAAAATAGGTTATATGAAGACAAAAAGTTGTTGGGGCTAGAATGTGGAGATTATCTCCCATAAGCAATAATAAGATTTTTTTGGGTGCTTTTTAAAGATTTAATTTCTCTTTAACAAATATATGGGGATATATCATGAAGATTTATTGAAAACATAATTGTAAAGTTCTTATTGATGGGTTTGATAGTGCTTTCATGATGAAAATTAAAATAACTAGATGATATGAATTAATTTAATATTTTATAAATTTGTGTGTGATGAAATATGATAACAATAAAAAGATTGGCTTGCATGTAGTAGTTATATTCATGAACGCAAATTTATCCTACATATAGAAGAGTGCAACTCTAAGTTTATAGTGAAATAACCTAGAATTAGTGAATGAAAATTAGTTGATTAAAGGATTTAATTAACTATTTTTGTACCATTCAAAACTACATTCAATAGGTTCATAAGGTTCTCTTTCTATTACCTAATAGCACTAAAGAATCAATTTAGTCCAAAGAAAATTTTGAAATCTTAAAAATAATATTTAATATATTAGATATGCTAAATAAAAGAAAAAAGAGAAAATATATTTATTGTATTTCATACATTTAAAATATTAAAATGGTTAATGTATATATATTAGATACATCGAAGAAAAATATATGTTTAAAATTTTAATTACAGTAAAGACTTGTCTTAAGTCTCTATAAATTAGACCATTGGTTCAACCATTGTACACATTTCATGTGTATACTATTGATTTTTCTAATTTAGGAGTCTCCCACAAGCTTTGATCTTTGTGTACGAGTTATAATAAAGAAGTTTAATTTATGAATATTAAAAAACTGCCATAATATTCTCCCTATCATACAACAATGTAAGTTTTCATTAACCTTTATTTCTGTTTAAATCTAAATAAATTAAAGATGATGATCCCAATACTTCTGCTGATAGCACATATAAATGTGTTCTCTAAGGCTTATATTTTCTTTGTGGTTGATTTGCTAAGTTTCACAAGAATATTGGATTATTTTTTAAATATCAAACAATTAAAGAAAAAAGATCTATTATTAAAAATAAGAAGTTAATCAAGAATTTCATAGCCGAAGTGATAAAGAGGAAGAAATGTGGCCAAAAATTCCAAGGTTTGACACAAAAAACGAAGATCCTACCAACATGGGAATGGTCGGCATGTTTTAGAATCTTTACAAGATTAATATCATTGTCGTGCATTGTATGTCTTTAAAACCCAAATTTACATGATTTATTGTTTTCTCCTAAATTGTAACTCTAATTACCATCTGAAGTGAAGGTGAAATATCAATGAACGAAAGTAATTTTTTTATGGAAGAAGCATGACAACATGCAATACGAAGAAGTAATTAATATCTCTAGAGTTTAACCTAAGTTTCCTTCTTCTACTTATAATAATAAAAAAAAAAAAAAAATCTTTTTTCAACTTATTCATAGAGAAAAAGCACTAAAACCCATGAAATTTTGATAGAAGATTTAGAGGCTCTAGATTTAGGGGCAAAACAAGTGTAATGTGCGATATTTAGAAAGACATATCAAGCCAAACAACACCCTTTAACAGTAAGAACTAAATCCATACTTCAATAAAACTACAATACAAAAGAGTAAGGGTGAAAAAGGGAAGAAAATGAATTATCTTTTGTTGGTTCTCAAAATCTGTGGACTAGCAATGGCGGCGAATAGATAAAGAGCACGACAACAAACAAATGCTAAGAATGTCATCAGAGAAACAAGGACAGTAGAGAACCAAGGACCTCAAATGACCAAAAACCATGCATAAAACAGTGACTCGATTCTTGTTCTAAAAAATATGGCCTAGCAAAATAATGGATAAAAGAAGATATTGACTTTTTAATTATGTATATGGATATTGATATGAATTCCTAATTATAAATTTGGTTTTCTGTATGGATCTTGAGACAGAAAGGGTGGAATGAAAGAAAAGAATGCTAACTTTTTAATTATCCATAAGTATGGATTTAGAGAGAAAAAACAGATCAAAGAAAAACTACATATATTTTAAATTATGCATAGTGACATGGATATAGAACTTTTAATTATGAATTTGTATATGGATATGGGTCTCTAATTATGAATAAGTGTATGAATATAGATCTATAAAGGAAAAGAATGGATAAAAGAAAAAAAAAATGCAAACCTTTTAATTATGGGAATATGTATATGAATATGGAGTCTATACTCAACTATTTTGGCCTAAAGAGTACTTATGGTGATTGCAAAGATGGAAATGGTTTGAGGTTATAGAAAATTCTTGTAACCATTGATTAAATGTGGAGACAAGACCTAGAGTGCTAAACTGTAACTTTTGTATTGCTCCCAGTTTACCATTCAAAATTGTTTAGGTGATTTGGATGACACGTTCGTCAAGGTCGATGTCTTTTCTGCTGATAGTTTGAGGCATATAGAATGAGGAAGTGTGAAATAGCAATGAACATGCTTGCTATTTGCACAATGAATGGAGAATTCATATTCGTTATGCTAGGATGGGAAGGGTTTGTAGTAGATTCACGTATTCTCAAGGATGCAATATCATGACCTAATAGATTGAAGGTTCTTAAGGGTAAAAATACTAAAATAGGCTACACATCAAACATAGATCACTATTATAACCTCCATACTATAATAACTAACACAGTGTCCCAAACAACTCCTAACAATTCTACCTTTAATCTTCTCAATTTTGAGATAAAAAGAAAGAAAGAAAAGAAGGGAAGTTAGATTGCACCTAATTAATTGATAAAAATAGTTGTTAGATATACTAGTGTGCCATATGATATAATATTAGCTATGGTAGTACCTAAAATTTCTCATGCATGTTAGCTTTTGGTTGCGTGTAGCTAAAACCACATAAAAATGTTAATTTGCTTTATTTTGTCAAATACGATGGATGACAAGGACAAGAAGGGGACTCAATTGTTTCTTGTCCAAAAAGGAAAATCGTGTCAAAATAACATGATTTATGAATTATGTTATGTTTGATGTTCTTTTTCTACTAACGTCTGGGAAAGTCATATTAATATTGAGTCACGCATCCACTATTCTTTTAATCTTGTCTCATCATGTCATATATATGTGTGAGGCTATAAATGTGAGAATCAAAATTAAAAATCAAATATATTGGTCAATAATATATGTCCAAACCAGTTAAGTTATGCATAGTTTTTATAAATATATATAACTATGTGCAAATCTTATATTTTTTTGTGCAATCCAAATAATACTCAATAATAACGTGCCATGTGGCAATTTTTATTTAAAAAATGAATTATTTTTATCTTCTTTTTAGTGTGTAAAGAGCATGAGAATAGACACCCAATCATTGCCCAAATATTAATAGTTAATTTAACATATTTATGATGAAATTGGATTATGGGAGAAGTCCTTTTCTAAAAAAAAAATTGCTAAAATATATATTTCCATCATAACTACACAAATATTGTAACGACCCGACTAACAACTATCTAATCGGACCATTATTTTGTGCATGCAACAATTCTAAGAAACGACACTAGACAGAATGGTAACGAAGAACCCATGTTTTTTCATGAAAATTTCTACTTATTTTAAATCAAGAATTCAGCGTAATGACAAATAAATGAAATTTCGGTTCGGGGTACCCCTAAGGAAAACAATAAAAATAAGCTTCATAGATGAAAATCGGCATAAACGAACAGAGAGACGAGTCTCAAAACAAAACTGGACAGTTGGACAACATTTCATAAAAAGAAAACATCCAAAACTAAGCTGAAGCTGCTACGGGTCCCGTAATTCCATCAAGGTTTCTTCCTGTCATTCGTCGGCACGTTCCTCCCTTTACCTGAAAAATACATAAGAGGAAAGGATGAGTAATTTTATTACTCAGTAAGTAACCCTACTACCGGAGGTCAGGCTAGGCACCTATGTCCAATAAGTGCGTCAAACATGTGAGACATACATATCTATCATACATCATATTTCTATAAGTGAATGGTTAGACCCGCCCCACCGTTGGTCATTGGTGCCCACAAACCTCTAGTGAGTCCCAAAGGAGACACTTACCTCTGGTGATCCCAATGGAACACAAACCTCTGGTGTACCCGAAGGAACACAAACCTCTGGTGTACCCGAAGGAACACAACCTCTGGTGAACCCGAAGGAACACCATCTCTGGTGAACCCGAAGGAACACAGTCTCTGGTGAACCCAGAGGAACATAATCTCTGGTGAACCCGAAGGAACACAGCCTCTGGTGAACCCGAAGGAACACAATCTCTGGTGATCCGGAACGAACACATCCTCTAGTGAACCCGAAGGAACACAACCTCCTGTGGACACCCAACCAACGTAGGGGAGACACCACTACTCATCGTACATGATCAATAAAGTTCACAATCATCCCATCACATGAATTCATATGCTAATAGTAAGGTTCATAAACGTTTAATAGCATAGGTTTATACACTAACAGGCACATATAATTTTAAGATGTGTAAATCGCATACAGGCATAGTATCTCATAAGTGGCTCTAGAAACCTACTACATCATGACAATTAAACATGTGGCCCGAGGGCGGTTCAGGTAGTAAGGCTACTTACCTTGAGCCTAGGTCCAAATCGCTAAACGCACCGTAGGTCCTTGCAAATACTCCTGAATAAAATTGGAAGCAAAATTCCTAGCTTGAGTTAATCACCGACCTAACCCATAAACGAAACAAAAATTACCTCAAGAGAATCCTTACCCAAAGGATGGTTTAATCTCGGAGCTGCCGCACCTGCTTCCAACTCTCCAATTCGTGCAACAGTCTACACACTCCAAGAGAAACTACATTTAGAATTTCTAAATCCACAAGAGTAGCCAAGGAAAAACACCAACGCCTTACCCCAAAGACCACGATCTCCGCCATGCCGCCAAGCACCACCAACAAAGAGCAACCCACGGTGGCGACAAGACTCACGGTGACGTCGGCAGTTGGAGGAGGACGGCGGTGAGTGCGAGCCGGCGGATGAATCACATGGGGCGGCGAGGACACCGGCGACGCGCGGACGCTGAAGAAGAAGAAGTGAGTTGAAGTTGGCAAAAATGCGTGAACGCAGAGGAAGAAGGAAAGCTGGAGGCGGCGGCTGACGGGTGAACGCAAATGAAGAAGGAATGCTGGAGGCGGCGAGAACATGTGAATGCAGAGGAAGAAGGAAAGCTGGAGGTGGCGGTTGATGCGTGAACGCAGAGGAAGAAGGAAAGCTAGAGGCGGCGAGAACGCGTGAATGCAGAGGAAAAAGGAAAAGCTGGGGGCGGCGGCTGACGCGTGAGGGAGAGACTATTTTCTTTTTTTTTCTTTCTCTACACGCAAAATGAGAAAGGTTTATTTATAATAAACCCTAATCCCTCTTTCCAATAATTTCACCTTTTCCTTTTCTCTAACCAAATAAAATCTCCTTTTCCTTTCCCCAAACAAAATAAAATCTCCTTTTTTTTTTTTTATTTGTTTTGTTATTATTTATTTACCCCTTTTTTTTTTCCAAAGATAAATTATCTCTTGTCAAATTCCAAAAATTTTCTTAAATCCACCTAAACCTCACCAACCACTACAAATACCAATTTTACAACTTAATTCCTTAATATAAATTAAATTATTTTTACTACTGAAAATTAAATTCCTCCACTTTCAACAAATTGCAAATGATGCCAGATGACTTACATTAACTTGATAGGGGACTTTACCTTAATGATTTGAGTTGTTAAATAAATAATAACAAAACAAAACAAAAAAGAAAAGGAGATTTTATTTTGTTTGGGAAAAGAAAAAGGAGATTTTGTTTTGTTTTGTTTTGGGAAAGGAAAAGCAGATTTTATTTGGTTGGGAAAAAGGAAAAGGTGGAATTATTGGAAAGAGGGATTAGGGTTTATTATAAATAAACCTTCCTCGTTTTGCGTGCAGAGAAAGAAAAAAAAAGAAAATAATCTCTCCCTCACGCGTCAGCTGCTGCCCCCGCTTTTCCTTCTTCCTATGCGTTCACGCGTTCTCGTCGCCTCCAGCTTTCCTTCTTCCTCTGCGTTCACGTGTTTTCGCCACCTTCAACTCTCTTCTTCTTCTTCAGCGTCTGTGCGTCGCCGGTGTCCTCGCTGCCCCGTGTGATTCGTTCACCGGCTCGCGCTCATCGCCATCCTTCACGAACAGCCGACGTTGCCGTGAGTCTTGCCGCTGTCGTGGGTTGCTCTTTGTTGGTGGTGCTTGGGGGCGTGGCGGAGATCATGGTCTTTGGGGTAAGGCGTTGGTGTTTTTCCTTGGCTACTCTTGTGGATTTAGAAATTCTAAATGTATTTTCTCTTGGAGTGTGTAGACTATTGCACGAATTGGAGAGTTGGAAGCAGGTGCGACAGCTGCGAGATTAAACCATCATTTGGGTAAGGATTCTCTTAAGGTAATTTTGGTTTCGTTTATGGGTTAGGTCGGTGATTAACTCAAGCTAGTTATTTTCCTTCCAATTTTATTCAGGAGTATTTGCAAAGACCTACGGTGCGTTTAGCGATTTGGACCTAGGCTCAAGGTAAGTAGTCTTACTACCTAAACTGCCTTCGGGCCACATGTTTAGTTGTCATGATGTAGTAGGTTTCTAGAGCCACTTATGAGATACTATGCCTGTATGCGATTTCCACGTCTTAAAATTATATGTGCCTGTTAGTGTATAAACCTATGCTGTTAAACGTTTATGAACCTTACTATTAGCGTATGAATTCATGTGATGGGATGATTGTGAACTTTATTGATCATGTACGATGAGTAGTGGTGTCTCCCCTACGTTGGTTGGGTGTCCACAGGAGGTTGTGTTCCTTCGGGTTCACTAGAGGATGTGTTCCTTCGGGATCACCAGAGATTGTTTTCCTTCGGGTTCACCAGAGGCTGTGTTCCTTCGGGTTCATCAGAGATTGTGTTCCTCTGGGTTCACCAGAGGCTGTGTTCCTTCGGGTTCACCAGAGATGGTTCCTTCGGGTTCACTAGAGGTTGTGTTCCTTCGGGTACACCAGAGGTTTGTGTTCCTTTGGGATCACCAGAGGTAAGTGTCTCCTTTGGGACTCACTAGAGGTTTGTGGGCACCAATGACCAACGGTGGGGCGGGTCTAACCATTCACTTATAGAAATATGATGTATGATAGATATGTATGTCTCACATGTTTGACGCACTTATTGGACATAGGTGCCTAGCCTGACCTCCGGTAGTAGGGTTACTTACTGAGTAATAAAATTACTCATCCTTTCCTCTTATGTATTTTTCAGGTAAAGGGAGGAACGTGCTGACGAATGACAGGAAGAAACCTTGATGGCATTACGGGACCCGTAGTAGCTTCAGCTTAGTTTTGCATGTTTTCTTTTTATGAAATGTTGTCCAACTGTCCAGTTTTGTTTTGAGACTCGTCTCTTTGTTCGTTTATGCCGATTTTCATCTATGAAGCTTATTTTTATTGTTTTCCTTAGGGGTACCCCGAACCGAAATTTCATTTATTTGTCATTGCGCTGAATTCTTGATTTAAAATAAGTAGAAATTTTCATGAAAAAACATAGGTACCCCGAACCGAAATTTCATTTATTTGTCATTTATTTGTTGCATGCACAGAATAATGGTCCGATTAGATAGTTGTTAGTCGGGCGTTACAGTTGGTATAAGAGCCAAGAGTTATTGGTTCTGTAGACTAGTTTACTATGTAAGTCCAGATTGTCCCTATGGCTATCAAGGGGTTCTTTGTCGTTTCCAGGTACACGTTCCAAGTATGTATCTCTAGAAAATTTTACTTGAACACTTGCTGGTTCTCCCTTACATTAGTATGATTGGCATAACACCCTTTTGACAAGGAAATTAATGGCAGTTGTTGTGTGCAATTTTAGGAGATGTGTCGTGGAGGTACATGAGGAGGCAGGGGGGGTAGGAGAGGTAGGGGAAGGGGGCTACCAAACCCTCAAGTCCAGGACCCCGTGGAGCAGGACCTTCCTACACCGAAAGGACCTCCACCGCCACAAGTTACTATAGAGTCAGGAGAACATGGGACTAGGGCAAGGGGACGGCCTCGTAACGCACTCGAGCCACCCAGGCGCAAGCCCCACCAGTGGCCCCGATCGATTTCGCTGCAGTGGCAGCTCAGATAGGGGAGACTGTTACTACCACCTTGTTAGGCAAGATTCAGGAGCTAACCCGCACCGCTGTGGCAGAACAGTTAGCACAACAGCTTCCTGTACCTCAGGCGCCGGAGCAGCAGGTTCCACCCCCGCAGATGCCGGCCCAACATCAGCACTACCATGACCTATCCCCGTAGGTAAAGCATCTAAGGGACTTCAGGAAGTATAATCCGCGCACTTTTGATGGGTCACTAAAGGAGCCTACCAAGGCAGAAATGTGGCTATCGTCCATTGAGACTATATTCCGGTATATGAAGTGCCCAGAAGACCAGAAGCTTCAATGTGCCGTGTTTGTTTTAATAGATGACGCTGAGATCTGGTGGTAGTCGGCAGAGAGGTCAGTGGTTACCGTGGGAGGATCGATTACCTGGGCTCAGTTCAAGGAAATATTCTATGAGAAATATTTCTCCACCAACACGAGGTACAAGAAGCAGGTGGAGTTCAGGAAGCTGAAGCAAGGGGTTATGACCGTTGAGGAGTATGAGCAAGAGTTCACCAAGTTTTGCCCCCAAAATGGTGGCCATTGAGGAAGATAAGATAGAATGCTTTGTGCAAGGTCTGAAGGATGGGTTAAGGGGTCTCGTGCAAGCCCTGGAACCCAGCAGTTACGCAGCAGCATTTCGAGCGGCAGTGAGAATTGACTCCCGTGCCGGAGAAGAGTATGTCATAGCTATGACATCAAGACCCTCCTCAAGACAAAAGGAAGTTAGATCAGAAGATTCCATAGTTTCCTCCAAAGAACCGGGCAGACAGGCCCATACAGCACTTCAGACAGATGTCTTCGGCCTCAGGTTTGGTAGAGAGAGAAAAGCTAGTCTGTGGTTCCTGTGGGAGAGGTTACTAGGGGTAGTGTTTAGCAGGCTTGGGAGTTTGCTTTCGGTGTGGCCAAGAGGGGCACATGTCTAACAAGTGTTCAAGAAAGGGAACTGCAGATGGGAAGGGGCAGCATACAAGCTCCTTCCGCGGAGACTCTAGTAGGGTGCAGCAGCAGCATGGTTGGGCCTATGCTATGATTCGGCAGGAAGCAGATAAATCAAGCACGGTGGTGACAGGTACGCTCCCTATTTTGGGGCATCATGCTCTAGTGTTGTTTGACTCAGGCTCATCGCATTCGTTTATTTCTGCTGCATTCGTTAAGCATGTTGTGCTAGAGTTAGAACCTTTACCTTTTGTGTTATCGGTCTCTACCCCATCTGGGAGATCTTGTTGGCCAAAGAAAAGATAAAGTCCTGCCTGGTGGAGATAGCAAATCGGGAGTTAGAGGTTACCCTAATAGTTTTCGCCATGCGTGACTTTGACGTCATATTAGGCATGGATTGGTTGGCTGCTAACCATGCCAGTATAGACTGTGCAAGAAAAGAGGTGATTTTCACCCCTCCTACAGGGACTAGCTTCAAATTTAAGGGGGTAGGAACGGTGGTCCTGCCCAAGGTTATTTTAGCTCTAAAGATCTGGAGATTGCTTAACCAGGGTACCTGGGGTATTTTGGCCAGTGTGGTAGACGTTAGAGAGGCTGAGGCCACCTTGACTTCAGAACCAGTGGTACGAGATTATCTGGACGTTTGTCCAGAGGACCTTCCAGGCTTGCCACCAGTGCGAAAGATGGACTTCGCTATAGAGTTGGAGCCGGGTACGGTTCCCATATCCAAGGCTCCTGATCGTGTGGCCCCAGCAGAGCTAAAAGAGCTTAAGGTACAGCTGCAAGAGTTGCTTGACAGGGGCTTTATTCGGCCGAGTGTGTCACCTTGGGGGGCACCAGTGTTGTTTGTGAAGAAGAAGGATGGTTCGCTACGCCTTTGCATTGACTACAGGGAGCTAAACAAGGTGACCATCAAGAACTGATACCCTCTCCCCAGAATTGACAACCTATTTGACCAGTTGCAGGGAGCCACAGTTTTCTCCAATATTGATATTCGTTCAGGGTACCATCAGTTAAGGATAAAGGATAGTGACATCCCTAAGACCGCTTTTCGTTTCCGATATGGACATTACGAATTCATCGTTATGTCCTTTGGCCTGATGAATGCCCCTGCGGTGTTTATGGACCTGATGAACCGAGTGTTCAAAGACTTCCTTGATACTTTTGTCATCGTATTCATTGATGATATCCTGATTTATCCAAAAATAGAGGTAGAGCACGGGGAACACCTGCGAAAGGTTCTCGAAACCTTAAGGGCACATAAGTTGTATGCTAAGTTTTCTAAGTGTGAGTTCTGGTTGAAGCATGTATCCTTTTTAAGGCATGTGGTGTCAAAAGATGGTGTCTCAGTAGATCCTGCAAAGATAGAGGCAGTTACGAGCTAGTCTCACCCTGCAACAGTTAGTGAGGTGCGCAGTTTTCTGGGATTAGCTGGCTATTATCGTCGATTTGTGAAAGATTTTTCCCGTATAGCCATGCCATTTACTCAGTTGACCAGAAAAGGTACTCCCTTCGTTTGGAGTAAGGCCCGTGAAGAGAGCTTCCAAGACCTCAAGCAGAGATTAGTTTCTGCACCAGTAGTTACCATTCCAGATGGGTCAGGGAGTTTTGTCGTGTATAGTGATGCTTCCAAAAAGGGGTCGGGTTGCGTGTTGATGCAGCACGACAAGGTGGTTGCCTATGCATCTCGACAGTTAAAAAGCCATGAGCAGAATTACCTGGGCAGTTGTTTTCGCTCTGAAGATATGGAGGCATTACCTGTACGAGGAAAGGATCTAGATCTTCATAGACCATAAGAGCTTGAAGTACTTCTTCACTCAGAAGGAGTTGAATATGAGGCAGCGCAGATGGTTGGAGTTAGTAAAGGATTATGACGTAGAAATCCTATACCATCCTGGAAAGGCAAATGTAGTAGCAGATGCCTTGAGCAGAAATGCGGTTCATTCAACAGCTCTGATTACCAACCACACCCAACTATGCAAGGACCTTGAGCGAGCAGGCATTGCAGTAGCGCTAGGAGAAATTACTTCCCAGTTAGCTCAACTATCGATGCAACCCACCTTGAGACAAAGGATCATAAACGCCCAGCAGGAGGATCCATACCTTAGGGAGAGACTTCGCCAGGAGGAGTCGGGACAGATCAGTGAGTTCTTGGTATCCTCTGTTGGTGGTCTCTCATACCAAGGACGTTTGTGTGTTCCAGCAGGCAGTGCGGTTAAAGAGGAGCTGTTGTCGAAGGCTCATAACTCCCCATTTGCGATACATCTGGGCAGCACCAAGATGTATCAGGACCTGAAACGTCATTACTAGTGGCCCAATATGAAGAGGGAAGTAGTTGAATTCGTTAGCAAATGTCTGGTTTGCCAGCAGGTGAAGGCCCTGAGGCAGAAGTAGGCAGGGTTGTTGCAGCCCCTGACAGTACCCGAGTGGAAATGGGAGAATGTATCTATGGACTTCATAGTAGGTTTGCCCAAAACGGTGAAAGGTCATACTGTGATATGGGTCATTGTAGACAGACTCACCAAGTTGGCACATTTGATTCCGGGAAGGTCCACCTTTTCAGTAAGTAAGTGGGCACAAATTTATATCAAGGAAGTGGTAAGATTACACGGAGTACCAGTCTCTATAGTGTCTGATAGAGACCCTCGCTTCACGTCCAACTTTTGGAAAAGCCTCCAGACTGCGTTGGGCACTCGATTGGATTTTAGTACGGCTTTTCACCCCCAGATGGATGGACAAACGGAACGTTTGAATTAAATACTAAAGGATATGTTGTGTGCCTGCGCCCTAGACTTCCTTGGAAGTTGGGACTCCCACTTACACCTGATGGAGTTTGCCTACAATAACAATTATCAAGCTACCATTGGCATGGCGCCATTCGAAGCCTTATATGGTAAGAGTTGCAGAACTCCAGTTTGCTGGGATGAAGTTGGGGAACGAGGACTTTGGGCCCAGAGTTAGTACAACTCACAAACGAGGCTATACAGAAGATTAGGGCAAGGATGCAGACAACTCAGAGTAGGCAGAAAAGTTACGCCGATGTAAGACGGCGAGACCTGAAATTTGAGGTAGGTGATAAGGTATTCTTGAAAGTGGCACCTATGAAGGGTGTCTTAAGGTTCGGGAAAAAGGGGAAGTTAATCCCCTGGTTCATTGGACCATTTGAGGTATTGGAACGAGTTGGCCCCGTGGCCTACCGTTTGGCCTTGCCACCGTCGCTCTCCGCAGTTCACAACGTGTTCCATGTCTCCATGCTTCGAAAGTATATGGCAGATCCATCCCACCTGGTCGATTTTGAGCCTTTATAGTTGAGCGAAGATCTAAGTTATGAGGAAAAATCGGTGCGACTTCTTGCAAGGGAGGTGAAGGTCCTACGCAACTGGGAGATAGCACTAGTGAAAGTCCTCTGGTAGAACCACCAGTGTGAGGAAGCAACGTGGGAACGAGATGATGAAATGAGGTCAAAGCATCCGTAGTTGTTCCAGCAGTAAAACTTTCGAGGACGAAAGTTTCTTAAGGGGGAAGATTGTGACAACCCAAATCATTGAGGTAAAGTCCCCTATTAAGTTAATGTAAGTCATCTGGCATCATTTGCAATTTGTTGAAAGTGGAGGAATTTAATTTTCAGTAGTAAAGATAATTTAATTTATATAAAGGAATTAAGTTGTAAAATTGGTATTTGTAGTGGTTGGTGAGGTTTAGGTAGATTTAAGGAAATTTTTGGAATTTGGCAAGAGATAATTTATCTTTGGAAAAAAAAGGGGGTAAACAAATAATAACAAAAAAAAAAAAAAGGAGATTTTATTTTGTTTGGGGAAAGGAAAAGGAGATTTTGTTTTGTTTTGTTTGGGGAAAGGAAAAAGAGATTTTATTTGGTTGGGGAAAAGGAAAAGGTGAAATTATTGGAAAGAGGGATTAGGGTTTATTATAAATAAACCTTTCTCATTTTGCGTGTAGAGAAAGAAAAAAAAAAAATAGTCTCTCCCTCACGCATCAGCCACTGCCCCCAACTTTTCCTTCTTCCTCTGCATTCACGCGTTCTCGCCGCCTCTAGCTTTCCTTCTTCCTCTGCGTTCACGCGTCAGCCGTGAGTCTCGCCTCCATCGTGGGTTGCTCTTTGTTGGTGGTGCTTGGCGGTGTGGCGGAGATCGTGGGCTTTGGGGTAAGGCGTTGGTGTTTTTCCTTGGCTACTCTTGTGGATTTAGAAATTCTAAAAGTATTTTCTTTTGGAGTGTGTAGACTGTTGCACGTATTGGAGAGTTGGAAGCAGGTGCGGCAGCTCCGAGATTGAACCATCCTTTGGGTAAGGATTCTCTTGAGGTAATTTTGGTTTTGTTTATGGGTTTGGCCGGTGATTAACTCAAGCTAGAAATTTTGCTTCCAATTTTATTCAGGAGTATTTGCAAGGACCTACGGTGCGTTTAGGGATTTGGACCTAGGCTCAAGGTAAGTAGTCTTACTACCTGAACCGCCCTCGGGCCATATGTTTAGTTGCCATGATGTAGTAGGTTTCTAGAGCCACTTATGAGATACTATGCCTATATGCGATTTCCATGCCTTAAAATTATATGTCACACCCCCTCCCAAATTTACCTACATAACTTGAAAGGAGATGTGAGAACAGTATACATCACCCCTTTTGTGACGCATACCATCCATTCCTTCACTAAATATCCTGAACTGTCCATAATATACATTTCACACCTTAATACATTTCAAATATAACACATAGGAAGTTATATACAAGCCGATAATTCAAATCTTCAACTCATTCACATGCCCTTATACAAACCATAGTTCAATCCCTTGTAAATGTACATCTAGGTCTACATGCCACCTAAATAAGGTTTAACATACAAGCCACACTTCAAAAAAGTCAGATTTTCTGGAAACTCGAAGCTTAAGCAGGGCGAGTTGGAGTAGGCAAAACACCAGGAACGTCCTTGCTACCTGGAGGGGAAAGAAAACTTGAAAACATAAGCTAACAGCTCAGTGAGTGACTAATTTAACAAACTGTTTTAGTTCGAAAATCATCAGGAATAATACTAACTTTAACGTCATGTTAACATGAAATCACTTCATATATATTAGTTAAAACATACTTAATTGCCCTTATCAATTCATACATGATTTTCAGCAAATCATAAGAAAACAATTTAGTTGCAATTCTTCTCCTTAGTTGAAGTGGAGCAAAACTCAACACTCCAACGTCCAAAACGAATAAGGCTTGATGCGGAGCAAGACTCAACGCACCAACATATAACCTCTATGTGCACATAGGAATGTGGCGGGTTGCCCAAGTACCTTCTCATGTCCCTCAGTACTGGGTCCCGAGGAAACTCACGTGCCTTCTCAAGTCCATCAGCACTGAGCCTCCTCTTAAACGTTTTTCCTTTAAAGAAGCAACACTTTATACAAATAAATCGTATGCAAATCATTCATAAGAACACAGGGCAACTATTATATCAATAACATTTCATAAACATACTTTTCAATAACTTTAAGAACATAAAGTACGCTTCATAAAACATTTGATCACAAAATCATATTCCATTGGAAAACCGAACTATCATGTACAATAAAATTGTTTTAAAGTAAGAAAAGTGTCACTCACAACTCTTTCTAGGCCTTGAGTGGATTATACGCCTTTCCTATCTCCTCTTGGCCTGAAATAAATACTTTCCCTTGTTATACTTCTTTTCCATTCACTTAAACATAAATAACTCATCATATGCATAATGTTTATAGTTCATCATGCGGTTAGGCTTTCACTGGTTTATTCTCAAGCCTTAAACACTAAAGCTATTACTGCAAGTTGTTCCTTACCCTTCTGTTATACCTTAATTTCAAGAAAAATTTGCGTGCAACTCACTTCTTCTGCCACACCAACGATTTGAGTCTTACCTTCTCCTTAACAAAGCCGACTGTTGTAGCCTTGGTATCTCTGATTCATCCCTGTTAAAAAACACATTACCAGTCCAAGCTAAGATTTCTTCCCTTCTATAAACTTGTAAAGAATTAAGTTCCACAACTTACCTCAAAGTTTCAAGGCTTAACTCTTTTTCGTTCTCAAGTTATTCTAAAATCACTCCGTGTTGCTCCAGATTGCCTAACAATTCAGTAATTGCTGCTTTTACCTAAAGATTCACATGATTAACTTCAATTTCAGCTTTACCATCCTTCATAAGACTTGTTAGGAATTATGTTAACTTACTGACCTCAAAATTTCAGCCCTAAACTCGGCTTCCTCGATTCGTTCTACTCTAAACATCAACCACTGTTTACTTTGTGCGACTAAGAATCAATCTTCAGTTCCAGCTCTGTTTTCAGCACCAAGACGAGTAGAATTTCGCCCAAAATCTACAAGAACACCTTCCTCTACCTTCTCTTGTGGTTTCTCTGAAAGATGGAGCCGACTTAAGCTCTCAAAAATGTCTGCAAACGATTAAACATTCAATTTATTCACCTATATATACTACCGACTTAACCCTCACAAGCACCAAGATTTATGTTGCCGACTTACCCCTCACCCGCAGGCTGGTGCGGGTCCTCTCTTCGACCAAGGTGCTCATGTCTAAATTCTCTTTCAACGCCTTCAACAACTAACCACACCCAGCGCATGGTGCTCTCAACGCCTCCTACTTTCGACGCATGCAAGTCAGTAATTCACACCACTAACTTCGTCGCGTCAAGACCGCTCTGCCTTCGACGCAGAGTGACTTCAACGCATGGTTCAAGCATATTGCTTCCCCTGCCAACGATCACTTATCCTTCGACGCGGGCAGCTACTTCAGCTCACAACCTTTCGTGATTCAATCAACAATGCATGGTTTCTCAAATAATTCAAATTCCCTCTTCATTCACCAACGCATAGTCTTGGCCAACACAGCCAAAATTTTGCTCTCCAAAAATTTTGCTCTCATTCTCTGCTACTTCTCGGCTACTTTTCCTCTAGCAACGCATGGCCTCAATCTCATTGCTTCTCCCCAACACTTGGTATTACAAGTCAGTGCAATGTGCCTATTAGTGTATAAACCTATGCTGTTAAACGTTTATGAACCTTACTGTTAGCGTATGAATTCATGTGATGGGATGATTGTGAACTTTATTGATCATGTACAATGGGTAGTGATGTCTCCCCTACGTTGGTTGGGTGTCAATTGGAGGTTGTGTTCCTTCGGGTTCACTAGAGGATGTGCTCCTTCGGGATCACCAGAGATTGTGTTTCTTCGAGTTCACCAGAGGCTGTGTTCCTTCGAGTTCACAGAGATTGTGTTTCTTCGTGTTCACCAGAGGTTTGTGTTCCTTCGGGATCACCAGAGGTAAGTGACTCCTTTGGGACTCACTAGAGGTTTGTGGGCACCAATGACCAATGGTGGAGCGGGTCTAACCATTCACTTATAGAAATATGATGTATGATAGATATGTATGTCTCACATGTTTGACGCACTTATTGGACATAGGTGCCTAGCCTAACCCCCAGTAGTAGGGTTACCTACTGAGTAATAAAATTACTCATCCTTTCCTCTTATGTATTTTTCAAGTAAAGGGAGGAACGTGCCGGCGAATGAAAGGAAGAAACCTTGATGGCATCACAGGACCCGTAGCAGCTTCCGCTTAGTTTTGCATGTTTTCTTTTTATGAAATTTTGTCCAACTGTCCAGTTTTGTTTTGAGACTCGTCTCCCTGTTCGTTTATGCCAATTTTCATCTATGAAGCTTATTTTTATTGTTTTCCTTAGGGATACCCTGAACCAAAATTTCATTTATTTGTTATTGCACTGAATTCTTGATTTAAAACAAGTAGAAATTTTCGTGAAAAATATGGGTTCTTCGTTACCATTCAGCCTAGTGTTGTTTCTTCAAATTGTTGCATGCACAAAGTAATGGTCCGATTAGATAGTTGTTAGTCGGGTCGTTACAAATATAATATTTATTTTACCAATTAGAATATAGTTAAGACATATATCTTCCATTAAAAAATTAAAGGTTCAAATTCCTCCACTTTTATACTTTGACTGAATTAAAAAAAAAAAAAGAAAAGAAAAGAAAGAATAGTGATTTTTTTATGTAAATGTAGAAACTATGAAAGGTTGATTAACTTAAGTTTTGGCAATCAATGAGCTAAAATATATTATCCCAGTCATAATAACCTTCTCGTGTTTTTTTCATCTACCTATAAAATAGCTTAAAAAAAGACCCATTACCATCAAATAGAGTGAGTGTACAACGCTAATTATCTTGCCAACTTCTCTCTTACTATTAAAATTATTTATAATGGAAATGGGAATTGGACACTAGATATGAGTTAAAAATATTTGATGGGCATGGTGCATACTCATTAAAGGATGGAAGTAAACCTGACACATATGCAAAATATATTTGCGAATTTAAATATAATTTAATTAATTAAAACATTTATTATCGATTAAAAAGTTAGTGACCTACCTGACAAAATAAATATTATAGCTAATAGAAATAAATATTATAGCTAATAAAAGGACTACAATTAATAGACTCTTCATAGCATTTTTGCATTTTTGTAAAAGTTCTGACAATTCGTATGTTTCATTAGCTATAATGAACGCAATAACAAAACTATAAAAGAAAAGAAAAATGTTGTTGGACTTACCAAAAAAAAAGAAAAGTGAGAAATCACATCTTTCAAGTATCATTTGATTATAATGAAACTAAATCAGATCCATCAACCTTGAAGGTTTAAAGGTGTCCCATCATCCCCTTTCAAAGAGAATCCACCAACATTCCTTTGGACCTTCAACTAAGAAAGGATGCGAAGACAAAGAATTTACCAACTAATATGAAAGAAATTCAAAAGGAATTTCAAAGTGGGGTGTTGGTAGGATTCACGATTAATGGATATAAACTGGATATGAAAGTTATAAAGATCTAATAAGTCTATCATTTAATTTTCATTCACTTCAGGAAATGGTATTATTCTAGTTGGTCGAGATTCATGGTTTTTCATCAATAGCTCATTAGTTTATTCCGATAGGAGAAGACATGAAATTAGTTCAGAACATTGTTTAAAACCTTTCTCTCGATATTGCTATTGCAAGAACATATTCGAGGCATGAAATGTAGAAAATGTCTTCTCTAACATATCCGTATTGATAATTTTCTCTCCATGATGCGCACTTTGAGTGTTAACTGCAAGTGTACGGGTCAAGTTATAATATAAGACGGTTAAGTCTGAATATCGTTCCACTGGAGATCCAATTGTGAAGGTTTTAAGTTACTTAGCTATTCTAGAGTTGAATCAATTTTATTTGAGGATTGAATTTGATAATTATGAGTTATGGAAAATATAAATCAAATAAGGAAAGTATTAAAGTGAGAAACACAAGAGGCAAAAAGAGTTCTAGGGTAATGAATCCTTCTTTATTTCATCATGCAATATTATAGATTTCATGGATTTTATTGTCATTCATATGCCTAAGTCTAGAAACTTACTTCCAAGTTATTTTCTCTCAAAAACAACTCTTTCTCATGCAACTCGATTGATTATTAATCTCTTAAAACCAATACAAAATTACATGGCATTAAAAATAGTCTTTAACAACTTTTATTGTCAACCTAACTACTCTTGTGATAGATTAACAATAATTCATTGTTATGGATCAAGTTAAACATACAATCTCTCAATCATACATCTAACCTAACATGTGAAGATGACCAATCCACAAGAATTAAACACAATAACAATGAAAAACATAATCATTCCAACAAAACCATGAAAGTCTACAAGATCAACATAATTTCATAAACAAATCATCAAAACCCTAAAACTAAAGAGTTTAGCCACTCATAGCTTGAAGCAACATGTTTGAGCAAAATAAACAAAGAAAGAGTGTAAAGAAAGGGAAACTCTACTGAAAAGAGGCTCTTGATTGAGGTAGCACCGTCACGATTTCCTTGGCTCACACGTCGGAATTCGAAGGGCACCACGACTATCTCGAACTCTTTTCCTCTTCCTTGCAACTAACTCACTCTTTGAACTCTCACTCAATTCTCTCCTTTTTGTGCCTCTTTAGGTCTGCACTTCCTTGATTTGATTTTGATCCTTAGGGCTGCTGGAAACCCCCAAATTTATAAAGTTTGGTCACCCAAAAATTTACCAAAAATAACAATTTTTCATTTAAGGAAAACTGGCGCCGCCGCGCTATTGAAAAATCTGGGACAGCGCCGCGACGCTGTTGGAGAGCGCCGCGGCGCTAAGGCTGCGATCAGAAAAGGTAGCTCTCGGGTTTTAGCACCGCGGCAGCGCCGTTCAAGTGTCGCAGCACTGCCCCAATTTCTGCCATTTTGGGTTTTTCAGCTCTTTTTCGCGATATTCTTGCTCGGTTTTGATCTTTTAGTTTTTTCTTCTAATCTTCCTCATTTTAACCTGAAAACCACTAGCAAACAAGTGAAATCTAATATAAACTCCCTTAATTTGAGAGAATAGAAAGCACTTTTCAAGTGCTTATTACTCCACATAACAAAAATTTTGAATTGATTTTAAATAATGCGAAGTTGTAATCACTTACTGATTTAAAATCTTGGAGCCTTAGATGCATCCATTCATAACGAGCCTTAGGAAGAATAATTGTTTTCTAGTGATCATACATCTCTTTCAAATTCTTCCACAAGATACAAGGATCTTTTACTATTAGATACTTCATCTTTAATCGCTCGTGAAGATGATGATGATGAAAGAAAATCATAACTTTTGCTTTTCTTGACTGGATGTCGTATTCCCTTCTTTAATTGTTTCTTCTAGCTTCATAGCATCCAAATGTATTTTGGCATCAAGCACCCATGACAAATAGTTATTACCATTAATGTCAAGGGCTGGGAATTTTAGTTTTGTGAGATTTGTCATGATAACACTGTCACAAAACATTATATTTATATTAGAAATGTAATATATACTAGACATACAAAATAACATTTAATTTACTGACTATAATAAAGAGAAAACTAACCTATCTTTAAAACATACTTTTAGTGAAGAAAACAATTTTTCACGGTTCTAAACTTGATATGAAAGTTATAAGGATCTAACAAGTCTATCATCTAATTTTTCATGGTTCTAAACTTCTAAAACACCACTATTAGGAACCTTGTAACAATAAATCTAAAAAGGGTTTGATTTAGAAAATATAATAAAATAAAATATATGTATAGTAAAAAAGAAAAGTCTCAAGACTTTTTTTCTTTAAAGAAAGAATTTCTTTGTTGAATTGAACAAAATATGTGAGAAAGGAGATTCGATAGCATGAAACAATTACAATGACTTATAAGTCATTTGATTAATTCATGAGATTTTAAAAAGGGATCACTAATCTTTTCCACCTTTATATGATTTAATTTTAATTTTATAAGTGAATTATCTAAAATATTTTCAAAACAAACATGTTATAATGGATATTTTACTTTTTCTATATGTCCCAATTAATTTTTTTAATGTAAACTTTAAAGAATATAATATAATTGGCCTTTATTTGCACACCTTTCTCATCCATGCTTTTTCTTTTTAGATAGTGAAGGTTGGTCCTTTAATTAGTGTATTTGGTTATTATTTAATATAATTTATTGTAATTTATATTTTATTAACACATGTAAAACATTGAAGTAATAATGGATAACAAGAATTTTGAAAAATTTCTAGTACTGGCGTAGTACCATATTTCCTACGTTCATACTATAAATTTTTCTTCTTTAATATTTATGGACCTCATAATGATGTCAGTAGGTCTCACCATATTTATAAAAGTACGTTAACGTGACACACAATAAATGGAGATAGTATGGAGAAATTTATATATTATCGAAGTATAGAAAATTTCTCCCAATAACTCATATCGTTGTAAAAAGAAACAAAAAGAAAAAAAAAATCATATGGGCCACTAGCAGATCCAGGAAGGGGCAGAGACATGTGCCTCTCAACTTAAGAAAATATATTTTATAAACCCTCAACTTGAAAAAAAAAAATCTATTTTTTATTTAAACGTTTGCTTTATACCAATAAATTTCTTCAAAAGCGAGAATAATTCAATTGATATACGAGTGTATTAGTAACACCAAAGTCCTTCCTCTCTCTCTCTATACAAGTGTATTAGTAACCACAAAGCTCTCTCTCACATTTTGGAATATTCATTCTATTTTAGTTCATGTGATTTTAAATATATTTAAATTCAAGCTTCATATTTTTTGCAAATCTAAGTCACTTTTTACATAGAACTTGGTGACTTAATAATAATTATTTCCACTCAAATAAAACACATGTTTAATATATTTTCACATTTTATAAATGGAAAGATGTTGTAAAATTGAGAAGGACAACAGAGCACAATGAAAACATGGATATGGAGAAAATATAATATAATAATAAATAAATAAAATAAAATATCAAAAATTAGAAAATTCATGAAATCTTCTCCAATATATTTGGATTTCTCACCGATGTGTGCATCTCTACAAAATCCACAAATGACCTCTATTTATAGTAGTTTTGGCAACTAGGATGTGGCAAATTTGGACATTAAACATAGGTAGTTATATGACATATGGTGAACATATGGGGTAATGAGAGTTTGACAATTGGTCTTAGCATGGACATCTATATTACACCTAATTTATAATATTTATAATAGAAGGTAGTAGAGATTAAATTTGTTTTAAGTAAATTAACCATGATAGCTTACTGATATACCTTATTTATAGTTCAATATTTTGATACACTATGGTATAATCATTTTAATGATATACTATTGATACACGAATAATTTACTTAAACTCATACTTTTAGTGAGTATTGATGTATGGATGTACCAATATCATACTTAAATTAATGAAGTTTTGAATGGGTGTCAATATAACATGTAGTACATCAAGGATGTACGTAATATTAGGTATATTAATATAATCTTTACTAATTACATTCCTGACGTACATGATATGAAGGGATTGAATCCCACAACGACAGCATATGATCGTTTATGTTTTGATTTTGGGAAGATGAAAAATAGAGATAAAAAACTTGGAACATACATTACATGTTGGAAACAATTAAGCCAAACATGAATTTAAAAGTAAAGAAGTATTACGTTTGAAGACTCTTCTTCCAGGTAATTTCCAGGAAGTTGATCTTTTCCTTTTCAACATTGTGGTGCCTCCAAAGAGTCTTCTATATTATGTCCCTTGGTCAAGAATCCAAATTGTGGAAATCATTTTGAAAGAAAAAAAGGGATTTGAGATGGGAGACTCGAAGAATTCTTTCTTCTGTGTTTCAAGAATGAATCTTTGTAGAGATATCCGTTAGGAGAAATAACTCCCTTCTAGAATTATATATAGGGGAGTCTGTAACTCCCCACTTCCTCACCTCTCCTTTCTTCAAAAGTTAATTAATTTAATTATTATTTAATTAAAAATTAAATAATAATTCATTTAATTAAATATATTATATTTAATTAAATAAAAATTTGAATCATATTCAAATGCTTATCTCTTATGACCTATAATATGAATCTCATCTATATTATATATAACCCATAATTTTAATACGTATCCTATTCATTTTAATTTAATATTTAAATCATACATTCAAATACATTAATTCTCTCCTAATATGAAGTTTAAATTTGAATTATATTCATGACTAACTATCTAATAATGCATCTACATACATTAATTATATCTTGGGTTTAAGTTCGAGTTTTAGGAGGAGTTTTGAAGTTGGAAGTGTGTCGTCCAGTGTTGATAAAGACCGAATTTGGCGATTTTGGTAGGTGGTTGTGGTACTTCTTGGAAGGTTTGTGAATTCCCATTAAGCTTTGGCTAAACTTCCTTGCGATTTTAGGTTTAAGTTTTGAGTGGAATTATCATGCTGCTTGTTAAGGCAATTTTTGGTTCAAGGATCAATTTGGGTTAAGGTTTTTTGATCCCTTAAAAGTGGGCTTATTGGCGAGGGGTTTAATCTTAAAAAGTGAGATTAATTATGAATTGTGTTTTAGGATTTGGGCCAAGACGCTTCTCAAATTAAGAGGGTTGCTTTGCTTTGTTGAATTGAGTAAGTAATCTTACTATTGGAACAATCTTTGTGCTAGGCGATATAATTAGTATGTTGTTGTTGGCTTCTTTAAGGTCATCTATATTTTGCATGTGATTTAAATATATATAAGAGGACATGAGCATGATAATGTATACATGTATATGTTTTGTTGCTTTATGTATGTTATCAATTATGTTAATATGGTGATAATTACCCTCCTACCTGTAGACGTTTATTCACTAGATGTTTTGTGTCCCTTTAGAATCACTAGAGGTTTTGTGTTCCCTAAGATCACTAAAGGTTAGGTGTTTCCTTCGGGATCCACCAGAGGTAAGTGTTTCCTACAGGATTCACTAGATGTTTATGAATACAACTTACCTACAATAGAACGTGTTTAATTATACACAGAGATGGTTATGTATGAAAAGTTGAAGTAAGCATGCCCTATTAGTATGTTGCATTTATTGGACATAACTATTTTTATACTCACCATTTTCCTATGTTATGTTTTTTCTCAGATAAGGGAAAGTGTGCACATAGTTTTTATATTCTAAATTACAGACTTAATATTTAAATTCAGAACTCTAATTTTTGCATTGTTAGATGTTTTACGTAAATCTTCAGTTTTGTTATTATTAAATTTTAGGGGTACCCCAATCAAAGGTTTTCAGTTATATAGATTTTATAAAAGTTATTTACTATATTGAACTCTTTTGGTTTTAGTTAATGTATAAACAAAAAAGTTGTTTGATTTGTATACATGCATGTAGCAATGACCTAGTTCAAGTCTTAAAAAGTTAGGTCTTTACATCTGATGTGGGATATGATCCCTTCAGATACTCCTACTCACATGCCACCACATGAACGATTTGGATCACATCGTTTGTAACATTTACAAAGTGACTCGTATTTATAGTGTTACCAAGATAAGGCACGAAAGCTTATCCACATACTATAGACCTTTTAAGTTATTGCTTGAACATGATTCACTCATATGTCAACTACATATTGTTCAAGTTTCAAAATAACCTTGGATATGAAAGTGGGGTTACTTACTGAGTATTTTTATACTCACCATTTTTGTAACGACCCGACTAACAACTATCTAATCAGACCATTACCCAATGCATGCAAAAGTTCCACAAACCATACTATGCAAAATGGTAACGAAGAATCCATGTTTTTCATGAAATTACCACTTGTTTTCATTCAAGAAATCAGTGAAATAACAAATAAATAAAATCTTGGTTCGAGGTACCCCTAAGGAAACAATAAAAAAGAAACTTCATGAATGAAAACTAGCATAAATAAATAAGAAAGATGAGTCTCAAAACATGGCTAGATAGTTTGGACAAAAAATCCGATACAAAACATGAAAAACTATGCAGAAGCTGCTATGGGTTCTGTGATGCCATCAAGGATTCTTGTTGTCATTCGCCGGCACATTCCTTCCTTTACCTGAAAAATATATAAGAGAAAAGGATGAGTAATTATATTACTCAGTAAGAAACCCCACTACGGAGGTCGAGCTAGGCACCTATGTCCATTAAGTGCATCAAACATGTGAGACATGCATATCTATCATACATCATACTTCTATAAGGGAATGGTTAAACCCGCCCCACCGTTGGTCATGGATGCCCACAAACCTCTAGTGAGTCCCAAATGAGACACTTACCTCTAGTGATCCCAAAGGACCACATCCTCTAGTAAACCCGAAGGAACACATCCTCTGGTGATTCCGAAGGACCACATCCTCTGGTGATCCCGAAGGAACACAACCTCCGGTGTACACCCAACCAACGTAGGGGAGTAACCACTACTTATCGTACACGATCAATAAAGTTCATAATCATTCCATAACATGGATTCATATGTTATCAGTAAAGTTCATAATCGTTTTACAACATAGGTTTATACACTAACGGGCACATATAACTTTAAGACATGTAAGTCGCATATAGGCAAAGTATCTCAAAAGTGGCTCTAGGAGCCTACTACATCATGGCAACTAAACATATGGCCCGAAGGCGGTTCAGGTAGTAAGATTACTTACCGGAGTGTAAATCCATAATGCTAACCACACCGCAAACTCTCGCACAATTCCTGAATAAACTGAGAGTACAATTCCCCTAACTTAAGTTACTCATCAATCCTAATCTGTCATAAGTAAATTCAAAGTTCATTCGAGAGAGTCCTTACTGAAACGTGGCTAAACTTGCAGTTTCCTCCAATTCTACGAACCAAAGTAATCGCCGACTACCTATCAAGATTTACCAATTAATTCATATTCCCAAAGATTTACCGAACTACGCCACTATCTTACTCGGGTTCGAGATACTCACCTAGGAAATATCGATCCGGCGACTGACGGTCAGGCGAGCAGTTAGTCATAGCCGAGAGTGAGATTCTGAGCGAGAGAGAGAGTCTTAGCGAGAGCGACTCTAGGAAAAAGAGAATCCGTGAAGGTGAGTGACGACTGAGAGAGAGACAGCAGGAAACAGAGGGAAAAAGAGAGTGCGACTCTAGGAAAAAGAATCCGATAAGGGTGAGTGGTGACCGAGCGAGAGGCAGACGGAAAAAAGAGGCGAAAATAGTGGTTGAGAAGAGGTAATCGGGAGAGAGAGAGAGAGTGTGCGGCGACTGAGAGGGAAATCAGGAAAAGGGAGAGAGAGAGGCGGCTGAGAGGGAAATCGGGAAAAGGGAGAGAGAGAGTGGCGGCTGAGAGGGAGAGGGAGGGTTTCACTTTTGCCCTTTTTCTCTCTGTTTTTTTTTTCTTTGCACACAAAACCCAAGGAGGCTCCTTATAATAACCCTAATCCTTTCCCCCTGTTAAACCTCATTAATTCCCCATTTTCCCCAATAAAATAAAATCTTCCTCAATAAAATAAAATCTTCCCTACTTAATTTCTCCCACCAAAATAACATCTACATAAATATTCTTTTCCTATATATTTTATACTTAACTCATTTCTTGAAACTTTCAAACTTTTCCTTACATACAATTAAAATCTCACCAACCACTACAAATACAGATTTTAAAACTTAATTCCTTAATTAAATTTTTTTTTTTTTTACTAACGAAAATTAAGTTTCTCACCTTCCAATTAATTCCAAATGATGCAAGATGACTTAAATTAACTTAATAGGAGAATTTACCTCAATGATTTGGGTTGTCACAATTTTCCTATGTTATGCTTTTTCTCAGATAAGGGAAAGTGTGCACCTGCACATGATAAGTAGAATCTGTGATAGTGCCATAGAACCAGAAGTAGCTTCCACGTAGTTTTCATATTCTAAATTACAGACTTAATATTTAAATTCAGAACTCTAATTTTTGCATTGTTAGATGTTTTACGTAAATCTTCAATTTTGTTATTATTAAATTTTAGGGGTACCCCGATCAAAGGTTTTCAGTTATATAGATTTTATAAAAGTTATTTACTATATTGAACTCTTTTGGTTTTAGTTAATGTATAAACAAAAAAGTTGTTTGATTTGTATACATGCATGTAGCAATGACCTAGTTCAAGTCTTAGAAAGTTAGGTCTTTACATCCGATGTGGGATATGATCCCTTCAGATACTCCTACTCACATGCCTCCGCATGAACGATTTGGATAACATCGTTTGTAACATTTACAAAGTGAGTCGTATTCATATAGTTACCAAGATAAGGCACGAAAGCTTATCCACATACTATAGACCTTTTAAGTTATTGCTTGAACATGATTCACTCGTATGTCAACTACATATTGTTCAAGTTTCATGTAATTAACCTTGGATTTTTCATTTATTGGATTGAGTTATGCAATTCTAAAACACAAAATAAAATAACACATTATTTAATTAATAATCAATAATTGATTGATATACAAAATATAAGGTATATAACTGATACAATCTAAATTTGGTATGTCAACTAACCGATACAACAATATAAGGTATATATCAAATGTACAATTGATATATAAGTGGTATATACCTTATATTTTTTTATATCACTAATTGATTGATATACAAAATATAAGATATATCATACCATTGATATACTTGAAAGTTGTTTGGTATCTTATCTACTACTAATATTCTGTTGATATTCTTGAAAGTTGTTTGATATGTACTAATATACTAATGATATACTATTAATATACTTGAAAGTTGTTCCATATTAATATACTGTTGATATAGTATTCACATTTCTTAAAGTTGTCTGATATATACTAATATATTGCTCATATACTATTGATATTCTTGATTGTTGATTGATATGTCATTGATATACTAATTAATTATATATTATTTACATACTTGAAAATTATTTCGTATTTGATATATTGCTAATATACTTGGAAGTTGTTTGATATCTGATACTAATGATATCTTTGAAAGTTGATTGATATGTGATATATTGTTGATATACTATATAATAATACCTTGAAAGTTGCTTGATATGTACTGATACATGATATTTTTACTATTGATATAATTGAAAGTTGATTGATATGTGATATATTGTTGATATATTATTGATATACACAAAACTTGTTTGGTATGTGATATATTATTGATATACTTGATAGTTATTTGATATACTATTGATTGTTGATTGAAGTTGATTGTTGTTAGATATACTACTGATACACTTAGAATGTTGATTGATGTTTTAGATATACTATTGATACACTCAGATAAATAAAATTGAAAGATTACACACCTCTAGCCATAACAATTAAATTTGGAAATGAATTAAAAGTAGACCACATCGTTGCTTGCCTATCCGACATTTTAATCTGTGTCTTGATGGAAAACACAAACTTTTTTTTTGTTAGAATAGAGACCCTAAATTTTCTGTAAAAACCTCTCTATACATTCTATTTATACAATTTTCGTCCCTTAAGAAGAATAAGATGGAATATAATGATTTAGAAAACATAACCACGTAAACCCTCATAATTTGAGAGAGATTTTTTTTGATAGTGGGTCACCAATAGACAATAAAAGGTCAGTTTTTTTTTTTTTTCAAAAATCTTTTAAACGTTAAAATTGTGTGTTATTCTATTTTTTTCCAAAAATATTTTAAACATAAAAATTGTGAGGGTAACCAGTCAAAAATTGAGAGATCCTTTTGGATAGTGGGCCTAATAGACAACAAGAGGTCAATTCTATTTTTTTTCAAAAATATTTTAAACATTGTGTGTGTTTCCTCCCTCAAGAAGAATAAGATGGAATATAAGGATGTAAAAAACATAACTACGTAACTAGTCATAACTTGAGGGAGATCTTTTTGGATAGTGAGCTACTAACAAACAATAAGAGGCCGGTTCTATATTCTTTTCCAAAAATATTTTAAACATTAAAATCGTGTCTGTAATTCTATTTTTTTTCACGAATATTTTAAACATTAAAATTGTGTGCGTAACCAATCATAACTTGAGGGAGATCTGTTTTGTGTGGTGGGTCACTAATAGACAATAAAAGGCCAGTTCTATTTCTTTTCAAAAATATTTTAAACATTGTGTGTGTTCCCTCCATCGAGAAGAATAAGATGGAATATAAGGATTTGAAAAATATAACCATGTAACCAGTCATAACTTGAAGGAGATCTTTTTGGGTGCTGGGCCACCAATAAACAATAAGAGGCCAGTTCTATTTTTTCTTTCAAAAATATTTTAAACATTAAAATTGTGTGTGTGATTTTTTTTTTTCAAAAATATTTTAAACATTAAAATTTCGTGTGTGTAACCAATCGTAACTCTATGTGTATTTAAACATTGTGTGTGTTCCCTCCATTGAGAAGAATAAGATGAAGTATAAGGATTTAAAAAATATAACTACGTAACAGTCATAACTTGAGGGGATCTTTTTGGGTAGTGTGCCACTAATAGACAATAAAAAGCCCATTCTATTTTTTAAAAAAAATATATATAATTTTAAATATTAAAATTGTCTGTGTAATTCTTTTTTTTTTCGAAAAATATTTTAAACATTAAAATTGTATGTGTTACTAGTACATGTGTGAAATGTTGATTACTGTTACATGCATATTTTACTTCAAATATATAAGTTATTGATTGAATGCTAATTATTGTTGGATATACTCATTATATATTTAGAATGTTGATTGTTGTTAGCTATACTACCCACGTACCATATTTAAAGTAAACAGAATGATTAAAACAAATTTGGTATATTAATTATACATTTGATATACAATTAAAACAGGATTTAAAACTAGGAAATAAAACGAATTGTTAAAACTTAAATTAGAGAAAAAAAAGTCACCAATGTTTTTTCTTCCACCTCTAAATTTCTTATTTTATTATCTATTTTCTTATCTACTTTCGACCAATATTTTCAGAAACTAAGCCAAGTTTTAAAAACTTAAAAAAGTAGTTTTTAAAAATTTATTTTTGTTTTTTGAATTTAGTTAAAAATTCAACTCTTTTACTTAAGAAATATGAAAACTACTTTAAGAAATTAAAAGAAAATAAACTTAATTTTTTATTAAAAAAAACCAAATAATTACAAAACGGGCTAAATTAGAAATTTTTTTTAAGGTTTTTAGTAAAAATCTTTCTAGGGTAATTTATCTTATTTTCTTCGACTAAAAATGTATTAACTTACTCCTCGTTTAAACCATGTTTGCATGTCATATGTAAGATATGTACGTAGTCATTACCTAGTAGGCCCACATAAAGATTTCCAATAGATTTTTCTTATCTTCTTTTGTTATTTTTTAAATAGCATAGAGGGACTTTAGAAATGATTTTTTTTTATTATAATTATTATTAACCAAAAGTCGTGCCTTAAATAAGAAAAGTTTTAGGAAAGTTTTTCATTTTAAAATGTGAATGTTGTACACCCAAATCATGCCAATGAGGTCAATTGAAAAGGAGTTATATATAAGTTAGCAATTTTTTTCTTCTCTTTGAGGACAATATATAAGTTTACCATCACATGGTTCTAAATAAAAATGTTTTTATTGCCTATTTGTAGTGCCTATTAATATGTTCACTTCATGACTTTACCAATTCCTTACATGTTATTTTAGTGCCTATTTGTAGGGTTTGTTTGAAAAAAAAAAATTGCAAACTCTTAGGTAAACATTTCTTTTTTCTTTATGTTTGACAACTAATTTGCAATAATAAAAAAATGCTATTGCTCATCTTTTTGTGACACTTGTGAATAATTTAACTCCTTGCTCTCCTTTGCATATTAAGATAGTATAAATAAATTAAAGTCATAACAATAATTTTTTTTTTAAATATAAGTTTGGTCACTAAACTTTAATTTGATATTTGTATCTATTTATTCAATCTCTAATTTTTCTAAATTACAAATGTAGTCCCTAAACAATCTATTACATACAAAATTGAAGGGTTGGAGTTCCATTAGACATAAATTTTAAATCAATATCTAATTTAATGAATTAACTATAAATTTTCAAATTTACCAAAGATCAATTAGATAGAAAATTGAATATTTAGATACTTATTAGAGAAAAATTTAGTTAAAAACTAAATAAAGGAAACATGACACCTGAGAGTCTACACTTGTTATGGAAACCTATTCTCAAACCTAATTCTATCAAACAAGTAGAACCTAATAAATTTTATTAATTAATTATTTTACTCATAAAGATTAAGATGATATAATGCACACTGACACGTTATAGGCTTTGTCAATTGTAAACCAAGATAATATAAACAAAAGCAAAATTGTATACTTTTGGAAAACAGTCTTGGACCGTATCTTATTAATGATCTTGATGTACTAAAAAAATATCTCTTGATTTGGAAAACTATGGAAAATATAATTCATAGCCTTAAGGTTTGAGATAAAATTCTAAATGGATAATCATATCAATTTAATCCTTAAACTACGTTGGAATGATGAGATGCTTCCGCCATTATTATTATTATTATTATTATTATTATTATTATTATTATTATTGATTTCATATCAAAGAAGAAGAAAGGTGTGGTATTTTTCTAGATTGAAGAAGAAGAGGAAGAGTGTATTTTTTTAAGAAGAAGATGAGGCAGGAAAGAGGAGAAAAAAAGAGAAGGATGCAGCGCCCGTGACAGGCGCCACTAATTACCCTAGAGCCGAGCTTGGGAAAGGAGAAAATTTGAGGGAGAAAAGAGAGAAAAAATATTAGTATTTATTTATTTATTATTACTACTATTATTATATTTTTGATATATAGTAAAATGTCACGATAGACCATGATAGATATAGATAGATATACACTGACAGATAGTTACATTTACTAGAAATATTTTTAATAGTTTTGCAATTTAAAATAATTAGTCTATATAATTTATTATAATTATTATTTTATTTTATTTTTAAAATGCCACATCCATAAATTGTTATTTATTTAACTGCTTTTGTTAATGGAGGACTAAAATGGAGCATTTTTCAAATGTTAGGATCTTGATTTACTTCAAAATCTTAAGAGTCACAAATATAATTTTTCTTTAAAATTATAAATGTTCGACATTTTTAAATCCCTCTTTTTGTTTCAAGAAAAATTATAGGATTGTTATGCTAGCAATAAAATGATAAATTATTTCAACAATACTCTTATCTATCTTCGATTAATTTATATATTAAATTACTATTATTTGAATTTGTAGAATATCTTCGTGTTTTAATAATTTAGTATTTTATTGTTACAAAATAAGTTTATATTAATTCTATATGTTATTTTGTAAAACAAATCGATTTATATTGTTTTTAATTTTTTTTATATAGAAGAGATGGTATTCAATATAAATTTTAATTTTAACTTGAAATACTTGAGCTTATTTTAAAAGAGCACGGATATATAAGTTATTTTAGTAGATTATATTTAGGCTCCATTTGTAATTGTTATAAGTGATTTTAGAAAAATCTTAATTGTCTTCCTTGTTTGATAAATTAAATTATTAACTAATCTATCATAATCACTTTTTAAACTAATCTATCATAATCACTTTTTAAATTCTAACTAACATATAAAAGTTGATAGTAGTAGCTTTCAGATTCTAATTTTCGAAAAATTCACTACTTTCTTGACCATTTAAATAAATGTATTATAACAATATACTTCAATATTGTTGGAGTTCTGTGTTAGCTCTTCATTTTATTAAGGCAGGTTGATAAAGGTTGCTGTTGTTATCGGTAGAGTCGTGACATCTGATTTTGTCATTTAGATGCCTTGGTCGGAATATCTTTTATTCCCTTATTAGGTTATTTTCTGTAGATATTATCTTCGTGATATCTTTCCTTATTAAGTCACCCGCATCTATCTTCATTTTCGATAATGTTTACCTTTATTAGATTCGATCTATAAAAGGTGTCTGGTGAGGCTATTTAGGGTAGCCATTTTGTTTTGAAAGGAAGATTTTACTTGGTGTGACTCTGTAGTTTGTGTCTGCATAATCGTTCTGTGAACAATAGATTTCCGTTGTGCTTTATTGTCTCTCCGTGGTTGTACGCAGAGAACTTTGGGTGGTGCCTTAGGAGAATCCTAAGGCATCTTAACAACAAGCAGAGTTGTTGGTCTTAGGGGTAGCCTGAGACCTCGTACTGAGAGAAGAGCGTTGTCTTATTTTAAGGAATCCTAAGACTCATCAGTGGAGGGAGTACACTGAATCTAGTGAAAGATAATCAAGGTGAGAGTGAGTCCCACACATTGTTGAAGATAAAAACTTAATACACTAATATCATCATATTTAGGGGGATCCTAAGTAATCGTGAGAGAAAGTCTCACACCCAGGGAAGCCTCGGGGTCTAGTCTGTTAAGTTTAATAAGAGTCATTGTTGAAGTTGTGGTTTCTTAGATAAGTACTTTGTTGTAATTGCTTAACATCTTAATATTAGTGGATTATCTTTCATGGGCACACTGCCCCCAGATGTAGGTGGTTATCACCGAACTGGGTTACCAACTCCTATGTCCCACTATCTCTTTTTGTGTGTTGAATCTTTATGTTAATCATGTTGTAAGTGCTATTGTTTTAACAACCTTGTGTAGCAAGTCATCTCATAATTATTTCACATATTAATATATTTTAATTTTAATTGTTTCAATTTTTTATAACAATTATTTTTGGGTTGTTTTCAAATATACCAAAATGAGCTAAAATGTTTACAAATATAACAAAATTTTACTTTTTATCAGTGATAGCCTATGATAGACTAGATAGATATCTATCACTTTAATCATAAACATTGATATATGTCTATTTGGGTGTATCATGGTCTATCACTAATAGAAAGTAAAATTGCTATATTTGTAAATATTTTCAACAATTTTTCTATTTAAAACAATTTTCCTTTATTTTTCTTAAATTTTTATCAAGTAATTTAGATTAAACAAAATTAGTTGAAAATCAAATTATATAAATTTTTTAAAAAATATTTTATAATAAATTATAAATTAATTATTAATGTGAAAATAATTACAATAGCAAGCCTATTTTAGTTCATATAATTAAATTACGCCAATTTAGTATTAATTTATTTAACACCATAACTAGTTTTTCTAATTTAAAATTAAAATTTACCAAATACTATTTTACTTTCTTTCAAAAGCTAATTTTTCACAGAAACAAAAGCGGACTTTAAAAGTTAAATAATCACAAACTAAGTTTTAGAATGGGAGAGAAATGATATAGATTTGTTATAGTCTTATTAGTTTTTTCTTTTTATTGGAGTATCACTATTGAAGTAAAATAAATAAAATGATTCACTTTAAATATAAATTGGAAATAAACTGAATTATATATTATGCAATTTAAATGGAATATTTTGTAAATGAAAAATAAAATATAGTTATTTGCATGGAGTTGTTTGTTTATTACTGAAAAAATGCAATTGGTTTATTTTAATTATAAAATAAAAACAAAGAAAAATGGATCAAAATCATAGTGACCATAATTCACGAGGGTACCAAATTCTTTTGAGATACCTCCCCATCTCACAATGTCTAGGTATCATATATTGCCTATCAAATACACAAGGTAATTCAGTTACTCATCCCATGAGAATTTCTACAACAAATGACTCTCAAATGGTCTAACCCAACCATCTGAAACTTGTGCTAAAATTTGTGTATCAATTGAACTTATATCATATTTCTAGATTTGTTCTCCTAGTCGATTCAAACATAAATTTGTTTTCCCAGTTAATCCTCATCCAAGGTGTATGAATATATTTTTGGATTTATTATAATCAAACATTAGTAAATAAATCAATATATACTATTATATGAAAATGTGATATTTATAATATTTGTTAATTTACATAACTATTTCTCCCAATCTTGACAAAGTTTCGAAGGAAATTTCTAGACATTTTCTTTCTATTTTACCCTTATTTCGATGAAATGTTAATAAATCTTGAGATGTTACTTTTTTAATTAACTATATTAGCACCATTAAAATTTTTCAATTGTATGATTTTGATTACACACAATTGTAAAATTTCACACTGGTATCATTTCTAACAAAAGATGAAATTTTTTCAATATACTACTTTTTCTAATTTCTAATTTTTCTCAATCTTCAGTTTTATTTTCAATTCAACACTTTCATTTCTAAAAAAAAAAATAAATTGAAAAAACCCACAAAAAGGAACTTATATTCATGTTTAATCTCATTTAAACTTTTTCCATTAAATTTTTCATCATAATTAAATTAAATTAAATTAATATAAAGTTTCCTTCTTTTATCGGCCAAAACTTTTTTTTAAACCTCTATATTATTTTGTAATTATTTTTCCATTTATTTTTTCAAATTTTTGCTCTTGCATGACGTTTCCATAGACATTTACAATACAAATTTAAATGTTGTCTTATTTTATAGAAATGATAAAAAAAAAATGTCCAATTATAACATTAATTAAGCCACAATCAAAGTTCTATTAACTAATTATAACAATTTTCATAAAATTTCTATAAAATTGAGACCTCGATATTTTCATCGACAAAAATATTTTGAACCGTTGGTTATAAGTGACAATTTTCATCACTTTTGAAATGACAAGTGTTCGTCATGGGTAAGTTACAAAACATAGAGCCTTCTAATTTCAAATATCATTATATTTGGACTAACAGAAAAGTTAAGAACTACCCCAGGATTTTCCCACCCTCTTCCAAGTTTGCCACTAACCAACCCAAATCAAACAGAAAGAACCAAAAGAAGAGAAAATTTATATGCACTGAAAATAGCTGCCTAAATTTTATTAAGAGTAATTTTACAATGGGTCGAAGGGTAACCTATGACTTCAAAGAGGTTGGCATTGCAAGGTTGACTGCAGTTCCCCCAGCTGAGTCTTTCCATTGTTGTGTCACTGTTTTGATCTGTGTGAAGAAGTTGACCCCAGCCTTGCCTGTTTCCACACGATAATCTCTTAATCCAAACCAAAACAAAATCCTCGACTAATTTTAGAGTTTCAAGGTTTTAAGATTTAAATCCTCTAAACTTGTTCATTCACTCATTTATATCTATCCTTTTTTTATATGAGTTTGTCCCGCCAGCTTGTATGCACTTCGATTAATCTCACATGACAGCATTTCAGTGCCATTCGATTAATCTCACATGACAGCATTTCAGTGCCATGAAACTTATAGTATATTAAATCCTAGGTTAAATAATAAAAAATGTCATTCAACTTTGTTATTTGTTCCAAAAATTGCAATATTGCCTCTCAACTTTCATAAATGTTTCAAAAATAGAGTAGAAATTCTTTTGAAGTTTGGATGGAAATTGAGATATAAAATTGATGTGGCAATGACCCAAAATGAAAATTTAGATCACCACATCATTTCAGGTTATCGCCACATAGCTTTAAGAATAGAGTTTTTTTTTTTTTTTTCTTTTTTAATATATATATATATATATATATATATATATATATACACATGAATGTTCGAGCCAACTTATACGCAACTCGATTAATCTCACATCTCACGAGACAACCCGCCTAACCCTATAACATTTGGGTGTCAAGGAAACTCATAGGATATTAATCTTGGGTAGGTAGCCACCATAAAATGAACTCATGATTCTTAGTCCTTTATCAAGGGCATGCCCACTATTTACCATTAAGCCAGCCCATGGTGATTACACTTCAAGAATCAAGTTCTGTTTGAAATTCTAAAGAATTTTTATTCCCATGGTAGTTTTAAAATATTCATGAAAGTTAAGAGTTAATATTGCAACTTTTGATAGCATAGGGGTATTTGTTATAATTTAGTCTAAATTCTAGGTAGGTGACCACCATAGGCTGAATCCATTCCCTCAGAGCCCTTTATCATACCAATGACATTGATTGACCACTAAGCCAACCTATGATGGTTCATCTGTTCATTTATTTCATTTTTTTTTGTCTTTGTTTCAATTGTTCTATTTTAATCTTCGACATCGTACTTAAAATGCAAGTGAATGACTTAATGACACGGACCAAAATAAATATATATGAAGGTGCAAAGTATTTCATGATAAAAGGACTAAAGAGTAAAGGCAAAAGATCATAACTGAAATGAGTTTAACCAAAAGCTTACCATAAAAATTGAGATCCCCAGCAAAAGATGCCTTGGAGCCGGTGAACGAGAAGAAGGGCAAGGGAACTGGAATTGGAACATTGATCCCAACCTAATTCATATCAAGATTCAAAAGTAATTTTGAGATGTACTTCGGATGTGTTTGGAATACCTTTTCAAGTGTTTAATTTAAAAAATAAGTCATTTAGAAGGAAATACTTGGCAACCACTTAAAACGGATTTTGAAAGCCATTAGTATCTTTATTTTAATCACTCCTTATCAAAAGCATTTAAATGAAAATGAATTTTTGAAAAACATTTATTTTTTAAGTTAATTTATTTTTTAAGTTAATCCAAAAAGCCCTTCATTTATATATTAAATTAGAGAAGACCAAGCATTTGCAAATACTATTGGCTTCTATTCCTTAAAATGGAATGGAAATTTTGAGATTATATAGTTTACATGACAAACACGAAGGCAAAGAGTTAACTAACATACATCCTTTCCGGATATAATTCTTTTTCATTCTTCAGGAACATGACTAACACAAATCTATATTTAGAAAAGAGTATTTTCTTGTCCTCCAAGAATGCATGACAAGGGCTGAAATATTTGAAGATACCCTCCAAAGTAATGGGCTTAAAGCTCTTGATAGAAAACGAACTCGAAACTCATTTTATTTCTTGGAGGGTCGGCAAAAGCCTCTTCAAAGATTAGTGAGGGGTTGGCTGGGAGCATATTTAAGGAATTTGGCCTCCGTACCCCGACTAAATATGTGATATGTGTGTGCACGAGCGTATACATATATATATATAGGAAAAGGAAGCATTTTCTTTTCAATGTTATGCGGTACTGTTACCTGTCCGGCTTCAATATCCGTTTGAAACTTCCTCGCCGCTATCCCAGATGTTGTGAATATGGAAGCTCCATTCCCATACCTATCCAAATATGATTTGTCCCAAGATTGTAAGACAATGGATAAGGAGTAGTTGCTATGACAACAAAGGGAACAACAATCAGTACCTATTTCCGTTAACTATGCTAATGGCCTCCTCTAAACTCTCAGCCTGACGAAACAATAAAGAATGAAATATAACGATATCTTTTATGAACGGATATAAGAATCAGACAGATAATGATCTGACAAGTATACCTGCATGCAAAGCAGAACTGGGCCAAATATTTCTTCCTGGAAAGGGCAAGATATAAATTTTCCAAGTTTAGTGTGACACTCAGGATTATTATGCATGTTTCACTCCTAATAAGATAAAAAGAAATACCTTGTAGCACTCCATGTCCGGCGTCACATCTGTTAAGATAGTAGGGCCAATAAAATTTCCACTCTCGTATCCAGGAACCTAAATTACAAATTTAATCATGAATAACTATCAACGTGATGCACATATTAATATAACATTGAGTCTGTTATAACACTACTTTGAAGGGGACTAGAACTCATCAGAAAATCCACAGGAGAAAAAACCCACATTTCTTCTTTCAGCAATCTGAATTTGCTCTGAATTGTGTCAAAGAGAAAGACAATATGCTTAGGGAACATTCATTTATATTCTTGTGAAATTTTTATTCTTTGCAATGTTACCTCCCTAGGGATATTATTCCAGAATTATTCCAGTCTTCTTTGTTTCACTATGGTTCATTAAGTTCACATAGCAAAGGTCACATTCAATTTCCTTATAAACATACAAACAGTTGAGAGAGAATAGTAAGAGAAAGTGTACTTTCGTGAAGAAGTTATGAAAGATAATGTGTATGTATAGGAACAATCGTAAGAGATAAGTATGTGTAGATATTGAAAGCTAATTCAACCGAATTATTGAGGTTAAATATATCTTTCAGTCCCTAAAGTTGGGTGCTTTTCAAGAGTTAGGAGAGGTGGGAAGCTCTAAATTTTTCCCTTGGCTATTCCCTTGTTCACAAATAATAGATTGGAGGTTTGTCTGTTTTAGGACTTTGAATTTTGGAACTACCATCTCGGCCTACTAAATCTCTTAACTCACTTGACTACATTGTCTGTTACAACAAAAATCAATTACTCCTCAAGAAGATAGCATATGATGCCACTTGGAGGGGAAGTCGTTATTCATGATGCAGTATGGAGCATAGGTAAATTACGCTACATCTATTAAATATCGGCAGAAAAAAAGATGGTACTGCAACATGAAAGGTAACAAGATACCACTATATTTCTCCCATCTAGCAGTAGCCTGGCTCCACTATCGACGCCAGATTGAACCAATCTGTGAATCCTATCCTTTGCCTGTAAAACAAGGAAATATTTTAAGAATCACATAGGTATCACTGAGGGACGTTCCAGGGGATAATGAAATATGATAAATAGATGTTTGAATTGTACGGAGAAAAATGATAAGTACCTGCTTGCTAATTACTGGACCAAGATCTGCGTCAGGTTCTGTTCCAGAGTTTACCTTCAAAGTTTTGGCACGTTCTACAAGTTTATCCTCCCTGGAAAAAGTTTATGATTCTTTCTTGATAAACAAAGTACTATGGCTGCAATCCAAAAATATTTTTCTGAACAGACGCAGTACCAATATATCCCAGAGTACGGAAACCATGTAAAATTTATGGTATCTGCTCATTTCAATAAGTACAAAGAGGTATGAAAGTGTGTGCGCATTCAATTCCAGAAAATTGTACTTTATCCAAATGATATTCACCATATGTTTTGATAAACATTTGTTGAAATTCCACATAGAACACAAATTTGATGATCCCAAACTGTTGAATCTCATAATGCTAAAGAGTACTTTCTTCAGGTACTTGAACTAATAATTGGGAGAAGAGAATATTAATACAAAGTTTCCCGGACACTACATTTCAGGCTTTAGAAGATCAACTTTAATTCCCTCAGAATTTTCCTAGCCATTAAAAGTCAAAGCAATCGCTCACAACAGAAAGAAGTTAACAACAGTAAAGATACAAACTGCATTATATGAATTCAAAATAGTAAGATTCCAAATGAAAAAGGACTCAACTTTACCTATAAAAACAGGAACATAAAAGCAATATAAATAGAGGCGATGTATGCTAAAATAATTTGTAAATTCCGAGGATAGGAGTAATACCACAACTTGGAGTCTCCAACAAAGACGACTGTACTAAGTGCCATACACCTTTGTCCAGCAGCACCAAAACCAGCAGCAACCAAAGCATTCAAAGTAGCATCTATGCTGGCATCGGGCAAGACAATTGCATGATTTTTTGCACCCATATTGGACTGAAACAACCATAAACAGTCAGTCAAATAATTAGCGGAGTTTCAAAAACAAGTACATACTTCTAAAAGTATCCTTAAATTTGTGCCTGGTTTACTTGCCTGCACACGTTTTCCTTTAGCTGATCCCCTTGAATATATATGCATGCCCGCCTTTCACATTAAAAAAATTTTAATTTAATTAAAAAGTCAAATTAAAATCCAAACAAAATGGTTGGTTGACTTACCTTGACAGACAAAACATGTTGCAATTCCTATTTTTATTATTATTTTTTTTTTATTTGAGCTCAATAACATGTGGAGTTGAGATTCGAACCTTGACGTCTTGGTTATGCTCAAGTTGGTGATTTTTCTTTTTCTTTTTTGTTTTTTTTTCCCCTTCTTTTTTTAAAGAAACAAACATTTTTCTTACAAGCGAAAATTGCATAAGATAACGGGAAAATCCCATGCCAAAAATGATTATAAAAACAGCTCCATTTGGCATTAGTTGAAAAGAAGTCATTACAACACAAAGTAAAAATTATACACTAGACCAAGAAGAAGTTCAAAAACTAAAATAATAATAATAATGAAAAAGTACAAATAAAAATAAAAAACTAATAGTATCCAAAAGCTCGACCAGTCTCCAGTTTGTGCTCAACAATTCAATATTTTTTTCCAAAGAGAACTTCTCAAAGGACAAGAAAGAAAGCCAATAGACTTAAAAAATGGTGACCCGGAAAGCAATTGCTCAAGCTGGTCCAAAGGTAAACTTAATATTGCAACCAATCAGCTAGAACCACAAAGCTAAATCTAAAGAAATTTGTACAGATGGCAGAAGGTAAAGAACTGTAAGGTTCCACTGTAGTAGGATGTTTCATCAAATAAATAACTTGTAGAACTCCAGTAGCCACATGAAGAAATATCCAAATTAATAATTCTGGGTTCTCAAAACAGAGTGGAAAGGGCGCTACTATCCTATAATAGAATCTTAGTATGAAGTTTAAGTTATTTCAGTTAAGATAACTTACAATGTTTGAACCGACAAATGATATTGCTTTTATATCTGCATCATCACAAATGGCATTAACAACATCCTGAAGAAAAATCACAACAATTAAAATAGCATTTTGTTGAGGCTGCAATCAAATCAAGGACAGCCAACACATTTAACATAGCTGTTGAATCTAATGGGTATGTTTCCAGCATCTGATAATTGAGTTGTAAGCTTGCAAACACTTTAGAATACCATGTGAGAAAATAACAGGGCTAAATTTAATAGCAGTATAAAGCAATATTTTCCTTGATTACACTTGCACATATAGGATTCATTAGTAGACGGATCAAGCAACGGGTCAATATTATCCTTGCCACCCAACAATCCAAAAAGAAGATAGATATAGAACTCACATTAGTACCATGAACCACATTTAGGACACCATTAGGCAATCCAGCCTCCATTGCTAACTCTGCAAGGATTACAGAAGCCCCTGAAAAAGCAGGAAAGTTTAAAGATCACTGAAATGATGGGAATAATTTACAGGTTTCAAATATAGAAAATCATAGAAATGGAGATGATCTTCACCATGATATACTTCAATTAACTTGCAAAAATATATTTTAAGCTTAAGGCAGCTATTCACTATTTAGTCATTGGGTCAAATTGATAACTAGGAATTTATGAGCCAGCAAGTATCAACTGTAAAACCAGCAGTGGAGTACGCTTTCACCAACATCAAAAGCTTTTCTTGTAGTTTCGTCTTGTTAATAAATTTTGTCTTCTACAAAAGTAATCTCCACCAACATCTACACCAGCAGTCAAGTATTCATTCAAGGTCTTGATTAATGAAAATGCATTCTCCATACCTAATTAATATCTCTCTTTTTTCTTCCTAAGCCGGAGATAAATCTCAAAGAGATCCCAACTAGGTCAAAGCCAAGATCTCCAGTATTCTTTAAATTAAAATGGAAAAGAATAAAAAAATAGATAAACAAAGTTCGTATTAAAGACATTTGAAGAATAGCTAAAAAAACAAAGATCACCTGGATCTTTTTCTGAAGGCTTCAAAACAAAGGTATTCCCACATGTAACAGCAATTGGGAACATCTGCAGAGGATTATCCCAAGGAAGTGTCAGTCTAATATCACAAGAAAAGGTAAAGCATATTGGAGGGATAATATCAGAATGGAATGAAGAAAATAGATCTAAAATTATTTTGGGGGGATAAAAATCCTTCATCGCAGCAAGTTTTTTACACCACAAATAAAGTAGATAAGGGCATCACAACGTGCCCAAGCCTTTGAGAAATCAAACTAATTCTCTAGTGCTGAAATTATAAGCATTTGAATAACAGTGATTGTGAATAACAGGCTAACCCATAGGGGGATCATGGCTGGAAAATTGAACGGACAAATCCCAGCACAAACACCAAGAGGCTCTCTGATGCTGTAGGTATCAATTCCATGTGACACATTCGAGACATACTCCCCCATTTGCAGAGATGCCATTCCACATGCATGTTCCACAACCTCTACATAAGATAAGCCATTTCAATTGTCTATTAAGCATTCTGCTCAGGTCATACAATAAAACGAATTTTCCATCTCATAAACACAAACATAGACAGGGAGAGGAAGGAACTAAAGGATTATAACCTAGCCCACGGAATACATCTCCATGTGCATCCTTTAATGTTTTTCCTTGTTCTGTGGTAATATTCAGAGCAAGTTTGTCCTGAAATGACGGAAAAAAGTCAATTTTTTATGATGAATTTAAAATATTCCTTTAAATGAAAAAAAAAAAGAAAAAAAGAACTTACTATATCTCGCCTAATAAGTTCTTGAAGCTTGAACATAATTCGTTGACGAGTTGTAACTGGAGTATTACGCCACGCAGGAAAAGCCTGCTTTGCTGCAGACACTGCAGCTTTAAATTCATCATTTGTGGTCAATGGAACTTGAGAAACAACTTCTTGTGTTGCCTAAAAACAAAAAGCAGATTTATGAGATTTGGAATGCTGAGAATTGAGAATCAACATAAAAATGAGGTGGTAACTCACTGGGTTTATGACATCTATGAATGTTGAGGATTGAGAATCCACAAAAGTCCCTCCTATGAGATTTGGAACCCTCTGGTACAAAACAAAAGGATAAGAGAGACAAAATCAAAAAGGGAATTACAAGATATGATAGAGATAAATGTTATTAACAAAATGCCACAATTGACAATCCTGAATCAGTTTAAGTTGATAAAACGGATAAAAGGAGGAATTTGATCAACGGACAGTTAAAGATTATAAATGAAGAAACTGAAAGACTTGCGTAAATGAAGTATACATCAGCCTTCCGTAACAATGTTAGATGAAACAAGTATGCACTGACATTATACATCATATTTTGGTCATGAATTGGAAGACAAACTACACCGGTGACAGAGCTGAAAGAAAACTTGCAGGTGAATTTCCTGTTCTTCCAACTTACAGCATAATTCCTAAACTTTAAGAGGCGTTTGGGAGCAAGGAGTGGAGCTGCGAAGTATGTGAAGTATGAGGAATTATGAAGTTCTAAGCCACAGTGTACGGAGTTAAGAAGACTATTCCAAACTATTCCGTCTCAATATCAGAAATTAAAGCAGCGAAGGCCATTCTCTTCAGGAAACAATTACAAATGGAAAAAGGAAGCAAAGTTGGAGAGAGAGTGCACAAAGCATAACTCGGACTTTCCACGTCCTGTCCTAACATTTTCTCAGAAACCAAAAAACGCAGCAGAGTTCCTCATTCAAACCACAGGCTCAAGAAATCATCAAGCTCTAATCAAATAAAAATAATGATAATGCAAACGCGCTTAGCAGCCAAAATTGCTCTCCTCTCGAGCGCTCAACCGTCGAAAGAAGATTAGCAGATAAAAGAAATGAAGTCTTCAAACAAACAACCGCTTCCTTACCGGAGGATGAGGCTTGGAAGACGGTTGAGCAAAAGTGGAGAAACGAGAATTTCCGAGAGTAAAGATCTGAGGCCTCAGAACATTCAACTTCCTCACTGCAACATGATCACGAACATAATCAGGAAGCAACTTCCATTAACATATTCAAAAATCAGAACAAATTTCTTCACAATCAAAAAGAACTTTACCTCGCCGGATCGAAGACTGCAACATTTTTCTCCGGCGCCGGATTTAAGATGAAGATGATCACACTCGCAGACGAGCGCTACGGAGAGATTTGACTGTTCAGAAGCAAAAGCTAGACAATGTTTTGATTAACATGAACGGTGGGTACCCATTAGTTTTGGACGGTTGGATTGTTTTGGATCTGGTTGATGTAAGATTGGAGAGAATCTAACGGTGGACATTTTATGTTAGTGTTTTTATTGGATAAATATTAAGTAGCGTGCTTTGTTGTCTGGTGGCGGTTTTGCTGATTTTGATTTGGATTTGGCCACCAAAATAAATTATTACAAATATAAGGTTGGATTGGATAACATTTAGCCACCAATTTTGTTATTGAAATTATGATTGTTTCCTTCTAAACTCTTATAATGATTTTCTGTCAAATATGTGAATTTTCCATTAAATTTCAAAAGCAGAAATAAATTAGATTAATCCTTTGTTTTGTATTTTTCTAAATTGAAAATTAAGCCCATAAATAGTTCTTCAACCTCTAAATTTCTTGATTTGTTATTTACTTTTTCTTCTAATATTTTCAAAAACCAAACTAAGTTTTAAAAACTATAAAAATGTAGTTTTTAAAAAATTTGTTTTTATTTTTTAAATTTGTCAAAGAATTCAAATTGTATACTTAAAAAGAGACAAATCAGAAAATGTGAGAAAATAGACTTAATTTCAGAAACAAAAAATAAAAAAAAAAATGAAAAAATTAACAAGCAAGACCTATAACAAAAAAATAAATAAATAAATAAAAAATAGTTTCCTCTCAATTTCTTACAATAGATTGCATCTCTTCTAAGTAAAAGGATTGGATTCTTAGCCAAATTCCAAAAACAAAAACAAAATTTTTAAAAATTATTTTTTCCCTCAAATTTTGGTTTGGTTTTTTTTAAACAAAGGTAAAAAGTACAAAACAACACAAGAAAATTAGAGGTGGAATGAGTGTTTATAGGCTTAATTTAAAAAATAAAAAAATAAAAAAATAATAAATAAAAAAAAATTACTAAATGGGGTGTTAGTTTTCATATTTTGATTTGTTTTTGTTTTTTAAATGCTTAAAAAGAATATATTGCATTAGAAGAAAACTTTAAAGTATAAGTACTGCTTATATGTTATATTTTCAAAAATTAATGGTTATTAAATTAAGTCTATTTGCTTTTTGATTTTTTAAAGTTAATCTTATAAATACCATCATTAGTTTCTTTGGGTTGATATTTACTCGTTAGAAGCATTTTTAAAATTCCAACCAAGTTATAAAAATTATATATATATATATATATAAAAAAAAGAAAAAAAGAATTTTAACTCAGAATTCACATATTTTTATAGAAAGGTGAAAAATCAAATGATAAAGAAACAAGAAATAGCCATTTTTTAAAATAGATAATAATAAAAACTAAAATGGTAATCAATAGAAGTAAATTAATATATAAATTTTAACACAAAGGAGAATCTCTTACAAATAGAGTTGGGTGAGTGCCTATGAGGACATGACTCAGCATTGTTCATTATGTAAGTAAACAATATGAGTGCTTATCACTTGGATTGTATAGGGTTATTCATGTCTTTTCCCTACCAAGTTGTAGTCCAACCTCCCATAATAAAGCTCATGGAGTTTTCTTTATACATAGGAACTCCAATTCAAAATTGATATCCTTTTAAAAATATGTATACATTCTTTTGGATGCTGCTCTCACCCTTCACCATTTTGCATATTTCTAAATCATATATATAATTCTCTTTTATTTTCTTTAAATAACCAAATTATCCCACAAAAAAAAAAAAAAAACTTATTAATTTTCGATCTCCTAACATTCTATCATTTTGAAGTTGTATCATTTCTTTTTTTTATATATTATGTTCAATTCTTCACTCACCTAAGATTTTGAGCAATGGATTTTCAATATATACAGATCGTATATGATGTGTTGGAATGAGAAAAACGTGCATGCAAATTACAAATTTGTTTTTGTTTGTATCATATATTCACGATGCAACTCGAAGCTAACTCATAGTCAATCACCCATTGTTTCAACTTATTGTTGATAAGTGAATTTTGAGGCTTTCTTGATAATTTTCAATTTTTTTAAGGATTATCTAGCTACTAAACCTTAAACATTTTGTGAGAAATTTGCATTCTTATATGTTAAATGTAGCAAAACAAAGCTTAATTAAACAGAAGCCTCTTGAATATGGTTTGATGATCTAAATTCTAAAAATGAGAACTTTAGGTGGATATGTTCATTTATTTTTTGCATAAAATTATTTATAATCTTAGGTGCACGTTGGGCTACACCTACTGCATCCCAACCATGCCCAGATTAATGGGATGGAAAGTGCAGTTTTTAAAAATAATTGGGAAAATGGTAGTTTTTATATTATAAATGTAATTATATGTAGATGTCCATAACCTCCATAGGTTACAAGTCCTATTCATTCTCCCCATTTAATCTTGTAACTTATTGTCCCCCATTTATATTGGCTCTTTGTAACCACTATTCTCACAACCTATAAATAGAGGGAGAGTAAACTTACTCTACTCTTTTTCCCTTGACTATGGTTTTTCCCACTAGGTTTTCCTAGCAAGGTTTTTAATGGGTCAATCACTAAAGTACATAAAATATTATTTTTCCTTCATTAGGATTTTTTTTTTCCATTGGGTTTTTTCTTAGTAAGGTTTTAATGAGGTATGTATTCTATATGCTATAGGCATCTAAAGGGGAGTATTATAAATGTAATTATATGTATATGTTCATAACCTCTATAGGTTACAAGTCTTATTCATTCACCCCATTTAATCTTGTAACTTCTTGTCCCTTATTTATGTTGGCTCTTTATAACCACTATTCTCACAACCTTATAAATAGAGGTTATAAAGATCATATGTAGACACACCTAAATTGAGAATAATCTATATATGTTCTCTACTTTCTTTCTCTTCATTTCTCTTTTATGTTTTTATGTTTGTTCGTCCATTCTCTCCATTTTATAACATTTTTGAAATAAATTAGAGAAATAGGGTTAGAGATCTCTGCCAACCTCACCCTAGCATCAAGATGGTTGTGTGAATCCAAAGTGTTTGAGGTCGAGCTAAGACTCAATTTTATCAAGGAAAAGAAAGTTGCTCTAAAAGATTAAGGTTGAGGTTAAGGAGCATCACTAGAGACTAAAAATCAATTAGAACCGCGAAAGATGAGGAGACAATCGAAGACAAACATGTGAAGCTTCATCGAAGAAAAACCACAACTCGAGGTTGACAAGCCCAGGCTGAGGCTGGCCAACCCTTCGAGGCTAAGGCTGAGCCAACCAACTAGGTTTTAAGCCAATCTTATCTTAGTGTATCCTGCTTTTCATGGGAGATCTATAGGAGATATGCTTTCTTATCTTAGTGGATCTTGCTTTTCATGGGAGATTTGTAGGAGATATGCTTCCTTATCAAACAAAAAGCAAATGCAGGGGATATGCTTCCCTATCAAACAAAAAGTAGGTTTGTATGGGATATGCTTCCCTATTAAACAAAAAACAGATTTTTAGGGGATATGCTTCCCTATCAAACAAAAAGTAGATCTACAGGAGATATGCTTCCCTATCAAGCTTAAAATATGGCAATTTGTTGGTCACCTCACCTCTCAGTAATCAATATTCATCTTTTCTCGAGAAGGTGCTTATAACTTGAAGGAAATTGATTTATATCTTTCTAACAAGATTCAGTACAAGGTTGGTCCCTCAAAAGGGGGTTGACTTTGGAATAATTGTGTAACGACCAGAACTTTAGAATAGAAATAATTTTGAATATTTTATTTAAATTGAATATAAAGACAACAAATAGTTTAACCGGGTCCCCTTAAATACATGAAGACAAGTTTGACCAAGAATTTCATCAAATAATTAAAAAAAAAAAACAAAGGAAGGAATGAATAAATAAATGATCACTACCCTACGTGATCACCAACAAGACACTCTATGTCCTAAAGAGCAAATGCACGAGTCTATGATGCGGAAGCGACAACAGTCCCATGGCGTGGTCACGGATTTCTCTTGTCATGCGCCTATCTATCCCATCCCTTACCTGAGAAAAAGACCATAGAAAATGGTGAGTAATAATATTCAGTAAGTGACCCACTATTGGGCCTACTAGGTGAGGTTGTTATCTTTTTATCATATGCCCCTGTGTACCCAACATAGGCATAGACATAGGCATAAGTAGCGAACTCGAAGGCACGTAGTGATCCCGAAGGTCACAGTCATAAGCACAAACATAGGTGGTGATCCTGGGGGACACCCAGTCGTAAACATAATCATAGTTAGTGAACCCGAAGGTTCACGTCAACAGGGATACAGGGCATGATAAATAGGATAACAATCTCTATAACATAACATTCATCACTAACATAATCAATTAGAGTTTCCAGTTCATAGCAATGAGTTCAATAACCACTATGGCAGTGAACATAACAACCATAACCAGTCAATACATAAGCCAGTCAATATAGTAACCATAACTAGTCAAGCCAATAATTCAGTCAATACAGTAACCATAGTTCAGTCAATAAGTAACCATAGACATCAACATAGACTTAGTAGTAAGTCCCTTACCTTCGGATAAGTCCAATTAGCAAGCCAAGCTAATCAAATTCACAGAGTTCTTCAGTTATAACCTAGGATGTATATTCATTCCAATTAGGTGTCCCAACTTAAATTTAAATGAAACTTTCACATAGTAAACTAAGTAACCTTACGGTTTAATCTAAAACCACGAAGTCTTACCTAACCAAAACTAAAATTGGGAGGCGGCAGTGGCGGAAGGCCGCTGGTCGACGACGATGGGATGAACATGCTCATGGAAGAGGAATCCATGACCACGCCATGGGACTGAGGTATAAATAATGTCTTCAAACCTTGAAAGCAAAAACCACCATTGCTAACTCCAAGTCATGAGTTGGGTAATTATGTTCATGGTTCTTTAGCTAGCGGGAGGCATAGGCCACCATCTTACCATGCTGCATCAACACACACCCCAACCCTTTCTTGGAGGCATCACTATAGACCACGAAACCTCCTGGCCCATCTAGTACTATAAACACTAGTGCAGAAACCAGTCTCTACTTAGGGTCCTGGATGCTTTCCTCACAAGTCTTACTCTATACAAAAGGAGCACCCTTCCTTGTCAACTGGGTCAACGGTGCGGCGATGCGTGAGAAGTCCTTAACAAAACAATAGTAATAGCCTGCTAAGCCCAAGAAACTACGCACTTCTGTCACTATCACAGGACAAGGCCAAGTAGTAATCGCCTCAACTTTTGCAGGGTCGACAGAGACTCCATCCCTTGACACCACGTGTCCCAAAAAGGACACTTGCTTAAGCTAAAATTCACACTTTGAAAATTTAGCATACAACTTGTTGGCTCGCAAAGTCTCCAACACTTTACGTAAGTGCTTCTCATACTTTACCTCAGTCCCATGGCATGGTCACAGATTCCTCTTCCATGCACCTGTCTATCCCATCGCTATCGACCAGCGGCCTTCCGCCACTGTCGCCTCCCAATTTCAATTTTGGTTAGGTAAGACTTGGTGGTTTCAGATTAAACCGTAAGGTTACTTAATTTACTATGCGAAAGTTTCGTTTAAATTTAAGTTTGGAGACCTAATTGGAATGAATCTACATCCTAGGTTATAACTGAAGAACTTTGTGAAATTGATTAACTTGGCTTGCTAATCAGACTTATCCCAAGGTAAAAGACTTATTACTGAGTCTATGTTGATGTCTATGGTTACTTATTAACTGAATTATGGTTACTGTATTGACTGAATTATTGCATTAACTAGTTATGGCTGAATTACGGTTACTGTATTGACTAGTTATGGTTGTTATGTTCACTGGCATAATGGTTATTGAACTCATTGCTATGAATTGGAAACTCTAGTTGGTTATGTTAGTGATGGTTGTTATGTTACGGAGATTATTATCCTATTTATCATGCCCTATACCCCTATTAATGTGAACTTTTAGGGTTCACTAACTATGATTATGTTTACGACTGGATGTCTCTTAGGATCACCATCTATGTTTATGCTTATGACTGTGACCTTTGGGATCACTGCATGTCTTTGGGTTCGCTACTTATACCTATGCCTATGCCTATGTTGGGTACACAGGGGCATATGATAAAAGGATAACAACCTCACCTAGTAGGCCCAGTAGTGGGCCACTTACTAAGTATTATTACTCACCCTTTGCTATTCTCTTTTTCTCAGGTAAGGGATGAGATAGACAGGTGCATGACAAGAGGAATCTGTGACCACGCCATGGGACTGTTGTCACTTTCGCATCATAGACTAATGCATTTGCTCTCTAGGACATAAAGTGTCTTGTTAGTGATCACGTAGGATAGTGATCATTAATTTATTCATTCCTTCCTTTGTTTATTTTTATTACTTTATGAAATTCTTGGTCAAACTTGTCTACATGTATTTAAGGAGACCCCGTTAAACGATCTTTTATCTTTATATTCGATTTAAATAAAATATTCAAAATTATTTATGTTCTAAAGTTCGGGTCATTAGAAATTGAACTTGGAGGAACCCCAAAACTTGACATTATTGACAGAGTGTCATGGGTCATCCTCAAGATAATCTAGGAACCACCCTGGAACACTGTCAAAAGTAACTTTAGGGCCTAGAGCACTGTCCAAAAGAAGTACCCAACATTAACCTTACAAGTGTGATGTGTGAATCTACGGGCTCACATGGATACCAATGAGAAGCTCAATTTTGCTAAGAGTTGACCGACAGAGTCACCTAAGCAGCACAAGTTAGACGAAATTCTCAAGTCGGGCCTAGAATATTTAGCTCATAAGTAAGTAGCTAAACCTCGAGACCCAACATGAGAGTGAGGGCTAATGTTATGGGTGATTTTGGATCAAGAAGAGAGCACGATACAGGCTGAAAGTGGCAATTCAAGACCAGATTGGGCCAATATAAGGGGTTGGCTTGGGCCTTAGCCTAAGCGAAAGTGCTCGGCCTTGGTCGAGCCTAGCCAAACGCCTAATGTGGCATGCTTTATACATGCCCTGACCCAATGGATTCTTTTAGGCCTAAAACATAGTCTAAGGGAGATGCTCGACCGTGATCTAATCCTTGTCAAACACCTAATGAGGCATCCTTTATACATAGCCCGACCCAAAGTAGCATTTTAGGCCCAAGATACTATGTAATGGAAATGCTTGGCCTCAGCTCGGGGCCAAGGCTAACCCTTGCCAACCACGAAGTCGAGCATGCCCTTTGGCTTGGAAAGTTATCTACTTATCCTAAGAAGACTAAAAAACCCTAGGAAACACCTTAGGTCAACTTTATCTATAAATACAACATAATGATTTCTTATGAGGAAACTTGAATTCTACTCTCAAATTCTCTAGCTTCAACACTCTTTCACTCTCTGACTTAAGCATTGGAGTGCGTGTGGCAAGCACCACACCAGTGTGTAAGTTTTCTCTTTTGCAGGCCACATTCTTCTCCCCTTCAAACAAGTTAATTATTGGTGTCTCATGGAGTTTAGGTACACTTCCCTATCCAAAATTTGGCATCAATAAGAATGTTCGTCAAAGGGCTCACGATCGAATGCTGACATTATCTTTCTTGTCAAGGGAGATAGTGACTTCCTTTGAAGAATTCATCCTTGTGGTATGCCCTCTTGACCATGTTAGAGGATGTGATGTTAGTAGTTCCACAGTTTGCACATAGCGCATTGACTTGGCAATTATGTAAGGTGTGTGGTGGAAGCTATGTCAATGGCTGAAGAATTTTCGGATGAGCCAAGTAGGTGGAAGTTGCACCATAAATTTCAGCAAGTGTATTGGCATGTGATGAAAAAGGTAAATTTTGGAAGGTGGTATTCCAAGTGGTCTACTCTTTATGGTGGAGTAGGTTATAGTTCTTTGAGTTAGTGAATTATGATTGTTGGTGAAGACAATTAATGTAACAAAAGTTATGGATTCTTCAAATATCTTGTCAAGGTAGAATTTGTTGGGTTTTGACAAAATATTAGAAGTGCAGTTGTCCCACATAGGAGAGATTAAAGAAAGTGATGGGCTTCAAGCACCATAAAAGGAGTATGTGCCTTTGGTTTCAAATTGTCCCCGTTAGAAACACTTTAAGTTTAGGTGCTAACTCTAGATAGAATTCCCTTTTGTATTCTCTAGTTTGAGAATAGGAAAAAGGGCGTGCGTAGTATACAAGTTTTGAGAGAATGTTTTTGTAATTGGGATCGGGAGAGAGAATTATTTGATGTGATTAGTAATAATTTTTCACATAGTGAAATATTTTTGGTCCATGGTTTTTTTCTCCAGTTTGGAGCTTTTCCAAGTTTCTATTATTTTTCTACTTTTTTCTAAAAGAAGTAGGAGATTTTTCCCAACTTGATGTTAGCTTTAGGGCTTCAGTCAAACCAAGTATTTTGATGATAACAAACTCAGGTTGTACTAATAATTTTTTTAGTGTTTTAGAGTATTTTCATGAGGTTGGAAGGATGATTTTGGTGCATCTTGAATTGTTTGAATTAGAGTTCAAATGTAAAAGATATGGACAAAAAAAAAAAAGATTGAAAATAAAATTCGATGGGGTTGATGACGTGATAATGACATGGAAAGGTCGATGATGTGGCAGTGACATGACAAGCATAGACCAATCATAAGATGACACATGGCAGATTGTTGAAGAGAGAAAAAAATAAAAATAAAAATGAGGTGGAGAAAGATGGGAAGAACTTTATTCTCAATCTTTTGGGTTATTTTGATAAATAATGTTATTTTAATAAATAATGACAAAAATAAGGTTGAATTGAAAGTATTGACAAAAATAAGGTGGCAAAATCGTGGACGGGTCGACGATTTCGCCCTCTATAAGGCATGCAAATCGTGGCCTGGTCCATGATTTGCCAATTTCTTTTTTTTTTCTTTTTTCTTTTCTTTTTGACTCCCTCTCTTTCCCTTTCTTTCTTTTTTTTTTTCCACTTTTCTTCTTCTTCTTCTCCGATTCTTCCTTTCTTCTTCGACTTTTCTTCTTCTTCTAGTCCAAAATCTGACGCGAACTCTAGTAAGTGAGAGATAAGACTGGGTGAGTGAGAAAAGAAGCAAGACAAGTGAGAGTGAGACGAGCAAGACAAGCTAAACGACAGAGACGAGCGAGACGAAAGAGATGAAAGAGACAAAAGAGAGAGCGAGAGCGAGATAATAGAGATGATCGATCGTCTCTGTCGTCTCGCTTTCGCTCTCTCTTTCGTCTCTTTCGTCTCTTCTGTCTCTAGCTCTCACGTTCGCCTCTATTGGTAGCGGAGGATTTTGGATCAGAAGAAGAAGAGTTGGAGAAGAAGAAGAAGATGTAGGAGAAGAAGAGAAAAAAAGGGAAAGGAAGAAAGCGAAAGAGAGGGAGTCACGAAGAAGAGAAGAAAAGAAAAAAAAGAAAAGAAAACCCACGTCGGACAAATCGTGGACTGGGTCCACGATTTGCATGCCATGTGGAGGGTAAATCGTGGACCAGGTCCTATTTATTAAAATAACATTATTTAACCTAACCCTACTTTTGTCATTATTTATTAAAATAACATTATTTAAAAAAAAAAATTCCAATCTTTTTCCTTCCTAAATTATATTATCTTCATTCTCTTTCCCCATTTAGTCTCAACCATCTATTACTTTTACCCTAAATGCCATGGCTGATACCAAGTCCTACAATTTTAAATCAATCAACCCTAAATTCTCCTAGTCAACTTCTTAAGAAAATTAAGAAAAAAAATATATATATATTCCAGTACCCTTCTTCCTCCTTTGTTCTTCCCCCAAGTGTCAAAAAGTTCATATTTCCTCTCATTCTCTTTAATTTTTGCAAGTATAATAGTTAAGAGAAAATTGTTGGAGTGTTACAGAGCTAAACTCGTGTACTTCACCTATTTAGAGGTGACTTTTTTATTTAGTTGGGCATTTGGGTTTTGTATCAAGGTGTAAGTATACCTTGGGTTGGGGGGGGGGGGGGGGGGGGGGGG
>QLSR01000280.1:1085113-1099312 GCA_031780015.1 Citrullus colocynthis
GGGGGGGGGGGGGGGGGGGGGGGGTTGGGCGTGTAGGTTTTGTTCTCATTGTAAAAAGAACGTTTATTTCACTAGAAAGTGGACATAGGCAAATTGTCAAACCACTATAAATCTTTGGTGTCTTCTTTTCACTAAACTCTTTTAATTTTTACACTTTCATTTCTTTTCAAATTTTGTCTATTGCATGTTAGAATAGATTTGTTGTTTTTTTCATAATTGTGTTTTTTTTTTCTTTTTGACATCAACTTAAATTGATTTATTAATGTTACTCTACTAATTTGAGATTCAAATTTAATTGTGACGTTTATAGTAATTAGAATTTTATAAAATTAAAATTGGTGGACAACTCTAATCATCTCCCTCTAGAATTGTCGTACGGCCCTACACTTGATTTTCCTTGAAAAGGAAAAAGCAAGTTAAATTGAACAAAATGTACATATTCGAGATCTGATCTCATTTTATTGTCACTCTTCTAATATTTAATTTTAATTATGTTTTTACATTTTTTTTTATATGTTTCGTACTTCTTTGTTTTTATGTTCTTATTTCCATCACCTCAGTTGCAATTATTTTCTTTGTTTTTAAGTTGCAACTTTTATAGTTTGAATGTTCTCATTATAGCTTATTTGTCTTTAAGTCATTGTTATTTGTTTTATACTTAGATTTGTAATCCCCTTTTGATTAGGTTCATTATGAAATTTTACTCATTTCAAATTTTGTTCTTTATTTCTTTATAGCTAAACTTTTCTTTGAAATTCAAATATGTAAATAGAATGAATGAGAAAAGACCCAATATATAAAATAAAATAACTTTGCTCAATTCATAGCTTGGTTTGCATTTATTCATTTTCATTTTCTCATTATTAGGACCTATTTGGATTGACTTAAAAAAATGTTTTTCAAAAATTCATTTTTCATTTAAACAATTTTGATAAAAGAAAAAATATTTATAAAAATAAAAACACTCATGTGTTTGACAACTTTTTCTCAAAAGTGTTTTATATACAAGTTTGTTTGTTTTGGGGTGAGGAGATGAGATGAAATGAGATGAGTTGAGATATGAACTCAACTCATTGTTTGGGAGGCCAACTTTATATGTCACCGACTCTTTATATCATGTCCACCAACAGTGCACTCAGCCCTCATCACCATCGATGCCTCATTGCTAAACTCCGATAACCACCTCTGATAACCAACTTCGACGACCAACTCCGGCAACCACCTCCAACGGCTAACTCCAGTGGCCACCCCCAACGGTCAACTCTGACGACTACCTCCGACGGCCAAAACCGGCAACCACTTCTTTAACGGCCAACTTCTGGCAACCACCTCTAGTGGCCAAATCTAGCTACCACTTCTGACAACCACCTCCGACGTCCAACTACGGCAACCACCGCCTACGCCCAACTTCAACAACGTTCAACCAACACTATTGACGGACAACTTAGACAACCTCCGATAGTGGCCACTCCACCAACTCCAACAACCATTATTTTAAATTATGACTATTACAAATTTGAGTTATGTTGACACATGAGTTTTTTGTTTTATTGATGCTTGTGACATAAAACAGTCAATAAAACCTTAATCTAAAGCTTGAAAATAACTATTAATTTAAACATACTTATAAAACATCAATAAATATTTATATTTAAGTTGACACACAAAATTGTCAATAACAACATATTTGTTGACACAAAAGTACGTAATTTTCATCAAAATGTTGAATTTTTGTTTTTTTAATTAGCTAATAGTGTTTTATAGTCGTTTTTTATAGTAATTTAACATTAATAAAATCACTTTTATCATGTAAGAAATCAAACAAACTTGTATGTAAAAACACTTTTGAGAAAAATTGTTAGATGCATGAGTTTTTTTTTTTTTATAATTTTTTTTAATCAAAAGTGTTAAAATAAAAATAGGAAAACTATTATAAATAGAAAAAATATCAAACTATTTACAAATATAGAAAAATTTCACTTTATATCTGTAACAGACCGCAATAGATTCGTGTCTATCTGGTAAAGTGATAAATGTCTATCGTGGTCTATCATAGATAGAAAGTAAAATTTTTCTATATTTGTAACTATTTTCAACATTTTTTCTCTTTTTGAAAACATCCCATAAAAATAACTTAACTAGAAATGTCACATGCACAAATTTGTAAAATGATTGCTTAAATAATAAAAAAAAAGTTGAAATGGATGATCCAAAAGTAAACCCTGAACTCGATTTTCTAAAATTCCCAATAATACATGTGTGCTTAAAAAATAATAAAATAAAGTGCAATATATAATTTATTTTATATATATATATGTAATTATTGAATAAAAAAATTTTCAAACAAAAATAATCATCATAACAACAGATTATTTATGTAAAAAAAAAAAAAAAAAGCACCAGATACCCCTGACATATGAACTCAGCACCCCAAACACCAAAACACAAACATATGATCTCTACAGACGTATAAACTCCACAGACATATGAACTCAACTTAGTGCGCCAAACAATCCCTAAGTGTTTTAATTAATATCAAATTACTATAAAGGATAATTATAATTTATACTGTGAACCAATAATTTAAAATAATGGTCTTTAGAATTGGTCATTTGGGGAGGTCGGAGTTAGTCGATAGCGATAGCTAGAAGTGGTTGCTGGAGTTGGCCAGCGATGGTGGCAGTAGGTGGTGGCCAAAGTTGGCCGGAGTTGATCGGTGGTGGTGGTCAGGACTCGGAAGCAGTGGTGGCGGCAGTAGTTGTTGGGATTTGTGCTCTAAAGTCTCATAGTTAATTAGTTATTTAATATACTATTTTATTATTTTATTACATGTGCGATAATGAATTATCCATTAAAGCAAAATCCAAGGTTATTATATGTAATCTTTAATAGTATGTGGGTTATTATATGAAATCTTTAATTGTATGTGGTTAACATACAAGTGGATCATATTCAAGTAACAACCTAAAAGGTCTATAATATATGGAAAAGGTTGGGTGTCTTATCCTAGTAACACTATGGATATGACCCACTTTGTAATTTTTACAAATAATTTGATCCAAATTGTTCATGTAGAGACATGTAAACAAGAGTATTCTATACAAAGAGTTTATATAAGACTAGATTACGAAATAATTAATTTCTCTCTGTAAATTCATTAATTGAAAAGTTAGGAACTTTTGTTTGTGAGGGCTCACTCTTTGATTTGTTTGGATGAGTGTAGCCCACATCACTAAAAAGCACCTAAAAAGTGCTTTTATTTCCCTTTGATTTAGTGGTGTTTTAATTGGATTTAATGTGTTTGCTAGTGGTTTTTAGGTAATAATGAAGAAAATAAGGTTTAGAAGTTAAAAGAATCAAACTGAGCCAAAACCAAGTGGAAAAAATAGAAGAAAAGATGGAAAAAAACCTAAAAATAGGGCAGCGCAATATCTCTACGCTCCAAACCCGAGAGCTTACAATTTCGGACAGCAAGGGAGTGTAGTTACGCTCTCCAAGAGCACAACGACGCTCTAGAGTGTAGAGCGTAGCTACGGTGTCTTACCTAAAAATAAAAATCTGCAATTTTAGAAAGTTCTTAAGCAAGCATTTGATTTTCTATAAATTGGGAGGTCCTAAGCCAACTTCTACATCAAGAATTTTAGAATTAGAGACCGAGAGTGAGAATTTAGTGCAAGATATGAAGATTCCATGATGTCGGAAGGTTCAAGGATCGTTGAAGACCAAATCCATCCCAGAGACGAGCTTGGAAGCCGGATAACTTTTCTTCTGTTTCTTATTCTTGGTTTATTTGCTGTAATTTGTTGTTCTAATGTGGGTTTTCTCTATGGAAGAAATATTTGGCTAAATTTCTCATAGTTTTAGGGGTAGATAAATTCTTAGGTTTAAATTGTTGAACACTTTGCTTCTTGAATGTTAACTTGCATTTGTGCTTTCTAGCATGATTGTTCTTAATGCTTTTGAATGTTTGATCAACATTTGAATGTGATTAATTGTAGAAATACAAGTTATTGTATTCTTTATTTGGAGCAATTGGAGCAATATTCAAGATAAATGCATGATTTTGGTAGTTGAATTGTGTAATATGAATAACTTTGCATTTACAATATTTACCAAAGCAACTATTTTGGACATTACAAGTTTATATCTTTTTTAACGCAGAATAAAGCTGAAAAGAAACAAAAAACATTCAAGTATAAAAGAAAAGATGCTGCCAAAATCATCGAGACCAAACTACTCTAAAGATTAACGCGTCAAGAAACCTAGCGTCAAGAAGAATAGTAGAAGTAGGCACTTAGGCGGCAACTGTCATGTCAATATGCAATGTGTAATTGACTTAACCAAACCATGACAGATTCAATGAACTAACGACGCGACGAAATCTACACAGCAGGCCATGGAATTAAATACGAAGGTGTCAGGTCATCATGAGACTACCTTTTTGGATGCTTATAAATAGCTCGATGCACTTCATGTTGAAGACAAAGAGAAAAATAGAGTGGCGAAAGCTCTGCTCAAACTCTTCCTCAACCTCCATCACCACCTTCAGTTTCGAGCTCTTCTGTGAGAAAATTCTGAAAGTTTCAGAGTCGGCTCTCAGAAAATGAGAACCCATCCATCCCTTGTGCAAATTATGTATCAAACAACCACCATCTCAAGCCTCCAAGAAGCAAGACATTGCCATTGGCGGCTTGACGACTTTTATTTCCATTTATCCATTATGTTCATCTTTCTTTCTTGTATTTTGTTAATGTCAATCGAGATATTCGTTTATTTTCTTAATAAAGTTTGATTGACCTTATACTTCCATCTCTACTCATTTTTAACACTCTTCATCATGAATGATTAATTATTTAATGGGTTAAGTGCATAAAACTACATTTTCCAAGTGTTTATCTAAGTTTGTTTTCATTTTGTTTAAATGAGTGCTTCAAACTTGCCTAAATCTGTGGAACAAATAGGTTTAAGTAAGTATAATCATGTGCGTGAGAGGGTAAGTGATTAATCTTTGTCATTTAACAAGAAAAGAATTGGTTTTAGAGATAAAGTTTAACTTTTGCATGAAGAACTCACTATGCATCTTAGAGATAATATTAATGTAGCATTGAAGCAACGAGAGATGCGCTCCCAATCTTAAGTTCGACAACATGAATGTGTACTTAAGTGACACTTAAAAAAATGCTACTGAAGTTATCTTAACCCTACTCTTTCCATGGATTCATCCATGTCTATGCATGTTGTTTGAACATATTTGGACTTGACAAATGCATTCATTTTTCATCCTGCATCATCACTCCATATGTTCATCCATCAATTTATTATGTATAAAGTTATTCTTTGTAGTTAGTAGAAAGAATCAAACACTCAAATACTTGTAATTATTGTATAGTTTAACGCATCAAATTAAAGAATGTTCTCAATGCCGAATTATTACAAATCTCTAAGTTCGACCCTAGACTCTCTAGGAAACCTATTTAAACTTACACTTTGGTTTTTTATAAGAAAACTTGCGTATTAATGTCTCAATCTTTAGCAATTTTCAAAGCGAAATTAGGTCAATACACGTATAACGCATCATGCATTTCAAACACAACAGAATGATTCTATGATTTAAATCTTGCTTGGAAAAGTATGTTTAAGTTAGATCATGCATGCTAGACTATCGTTTGAAAACATAAAACGTAGTTGGATAATGGTAGAGATTGTTGATGAAAGTTTTAATGCTTTGCTTAATCACCTAGTTTCAATAAATTAGTAATTAGGGTTTAATTAAAAGAAAAGATTGCTTTTGAAAGATTCAATCCGGATAAAAGACTTCTAGATCTAGGTGTTGTGTTAATTACGTCAAGAGTCAATCAATTGTGTTTAATATTACCTTTGATAAAACCTATTCCCTAAAACGACTCTTAGTTGATAATTTTCATATCTTGATCACTTTTATTTGCTTTCTTAGATTAGTTTAGCTTAAGTGACATTACAATTTGGTCCCCTAAATAAAATTGGAAAGATCTCTAAATAGCTAAAAAAAAATAATCAAACCAATTCCCTGAGGACGATACTCGGCCTTTTAAGTCGTTTTAACTATATTATAACTTGATCCGTACACTTGCGGAGTTTGCACATCAATCACCAACACAGTAAGTCTACCATTTTAGGGACTTAACCAAGTGGGGAGCTAGGAACATAATTTCATGAGATGAAATTCACTCCTTCCCATATAGGGTAAGTAGATGAGTATTTCCCTTAAGTGCTAACTCCGGGCCTTGAACAATGGGGCCCTATCCTCTCATTGGCCCGAAAGGAACTTGGTTTACGGTTGAACCATAAACAAATTGTCATTAGAGGATCATTGGTCTTTAGGACACAGTAAAACGAACATTTGACCTAGTTGTAATTATGAACAATTCGTGAAGAATCAATTTACATGTAACGATTATATCCATGGAGGCAACATGTCCTATAGTGCATAAGAGTGAAATTATGGGTCTACAGTGGTTTGCCTCATAGGTAATGAATGGAGGTTAATTAATTAAATAGTTTAATTTAATAATCTCGAATCATTTGAGCTTATCAACTATAAGTCTATAAGGTCCTCCTGCTAGCTTACAGTGGATTAACAAGAACCAAAGTTTTGAAAATATCATTTGAAATGTTAATTGTATACAATACAATTAATATAAGGGATGCTTTCAAATATAGAAAAATGAACCAAAATATTTACAAATATAACAAAATTTCACTGTCTATTTGCGATAGAGCGCAATAAACTACTATCTGTGTCTATTTGTGTCATGATAGACAAATTTCTTATGTTCCATTTCATAATTTTTAGTGATTTGGAAAGTTGAAAAAGTTACTAAAAGTCTTAGTTGGGTATATTTCGTTCTAGTGTAATTAAAAGAGTCTATTAAAACAAACATTTAATAATTTTTGTAAAAGCTTATAATTTCAGGGTTGTTTTTAAATATAGCAAAATGAACTAAAATATTCACAAATATATAAAATTTTCATTGCAAATTACTTCTATCGCTCACAGTGAATTTTTTTTTTTGAAATATTTGTAAATAGTTTGATTTTTTTTTTATTTATAATAATTTTTGAATCTTAGGGGCGTATGAACTTCCATTAATTTGAGAATTTTTACTTAATGCCAAAAGATAAAAAACAAAGAAAATGTAATAATAATTGTCTAAATATAAATCCTAAAATTTTGTAAACGTATCAATGTACACCTTATTCATTTGAAAAAATATCTAATGAAACTTATAATCTTGTATCAATTAAATTCTTATTTATAAGCAAATCAATTTAGACATTTTACAGAATTACCTTTGAAAATTATCCACACATCAATTTCCAAGGAAATTCTAATATTAGAGATTAAATTAATTCACTTATAAAATTTTAAAGGCTTAATTCACATACAATCACAAGTATCATAGTGATGTTTTTTTCTAAATGTTTTTAAGTTTAATAATTAGAAGGATGAAGATCAAATTATTGAGTATCCAGATAAAAATTGATGCCTTTTTTGTAACATGCCCTAATTAGCCTTTTTGAAATTTTATTACCACAATATTAGATTTCATACTATATTTATAGTTAAAACCCATCAAAATAAACCATTTGAGAATTCTCACCAATAGCCAAAACTTTCACACTTTACACAAAATCAAATGTATAACTTAAATTCTAACGTACACAAATTTCCAATTCTAACTTTTTTTTTATACAAAAAGAATAAATTGAAGGAAAAGCTTTTCCAACCTATATCTTCATACAAAATTTTGAATCCAAGGGAAACCAAAAGGAGCAACTGGGAAATTACCTTAATCCCCATAGAAAGGAAGAAGAATTTACAAGAATGATTTGGATGAAACAGGCTGAGATGTACCAGATTGCAATGATACTTGAGAGTCTGTGTTGGTTGAGTAAGTATAGGAAAAAGGGTTCTCATTGGCAGTTGTGGGAGCATAGAACATAGGTACAGGCATTTGTGTTGGGAGTTTAGGCAAAGGGGCTTCAAAGTTCAGCACTTGAATGGCTTGCCTTATTGAAGCTCTAAGGTTATGATTTGGGTGCGCACACCACAGCCCTACAGTCATTAAACACACCATTTCTTCTTGATTGAACTCTCCATTCAATGCCTTATCAACTGACTCTAAAAGCCTTCCTTGTCCATACAACCCCCAAACCCAACTCACCAAACTGATCTTTTCTTCTTCTTCTTCATGGTGCTCAACTGCTTTTCTCCCACAAGCTATCTCCAATGCCACCACTCCGAAACTAAACAAGTCTGATTCCTTGCTCGCCTTGCTCGTGAGGAGGGACTCTGGAGCTAGGTAGCCCATCGTGCCAGCCACGACTGTAGTGGGCGAGCGGAGACCATGGTCAACAAGCCTAGCTAGACCGAAATCGCCGACTTTTGCGTTGAAGTTTGAGTCTAACATCACATTGCTTGATTTGATATCTCTGTGGACAACGCATTGCTCCCACTCCTCATGGAGGTAGAGCAAGGCAGAGGCTATGCCATGGGCTATTTTGTATCTTACAGGCCAGGAGAGGCGCGGTTTCTTCCCAAACAAATGGGAATCTAAGCTACCATTCGGCATGTACTCATAAACGAGCAAGAAATTGCCGCGTTCGTGACTGTATCCAACGAGTTGAACAAGATTCCGATGTCGCAAGTGGCTTATAATGTTCACTTCAGAGATGTACTCTTTTTTGCCCTGCTTGGAATTGCTTGATATCTTCTTTGCTGCTATTACCATGTTTAGTTCTGTCACAAAGCCTTTGTAAACACCACCAAAACCCCCTTGTCCAAGCTTTCCTTCTTCAGAAAAGTTGTTGGTTGCTTTAACCAGTTCCTTATAAGAAAATCTTTTTGGTCCTGTTCCTTTAATAAACTCTTCATCAACAACATTCTCTACCATACCAATTTCTTCATCATTAAAATCATCATCATCATCACCATTTCTCTCTTTTCTTTCTCTCTGTTTCCTCTTTGTTGTTCTCAACCAAACACCAAATAACAAACCAGTCAGAGATATCAAGCCAACCAATCCAATAACCAGCCCGACAATCCACAATTTGGATTTCTCAACATTTTCAGTTACAACAATCAGATCTAAACTCGAAGTGAAATTCCAACTCCTAATTGCTTGAATTGGGATCGACTGACCTGTTGATGCAGAAAAGCCAACGATCACTCTTGCCGGAAGAATTTCCTTCAAATCAATGGAAACATCAGTAAGATTCAACGTAATTGACTCGTTTGGAACCTGGGGATCTTTCAGCATAACATCCAATCTCCTCAATGTGCCATTGTAAGTGATTCGAGCACCCAAGATATCTCCAGAGACCATTGTATTACTCCAAGTACGCTTAGCGACGGATACGATGGAATTCACGTCAACACCAACATGATTATCGCTAGAATCCCACGGATCTTTAAAGATATCGAACTCGACGGCGACGATCTGATTCGACGAATTTCCGTCGTTCGATTGATTGAACAACCCTAGCCATCCGCCGCTGGAATTCAAAGGAGGGGATGCGGAATCCTCGGAAGCTATGAAGAAGGCGATTCCACCAGCGGAGGCGTTCGACATCCCGTTAGGAAAGATCACGAATTCAAAATAAGTGGTGAAATCTGCGGATATGTTCGTAATTGGATCCCATAGTTGAATAGGCTCCGAAAAGTAAGCTCTTCCAGTGCCGTTGAAGACGCTGCCGCCGATCTGGTTGTCGGTTAGCCGGAGAGAAGGATGATCGAAAACCGTACCTCTTGAAGCACTGTTGACGAGAGTGATATTGGAGGAATCGGGGAAAGAAGAGAAGGAGAAATTGGTGGAGCTGCAACAATGGATGAATGCGAAAATCAACAACAAACAAGATTTAAAAGGGAAATTTGAAGATTCAGAACACATTTCGAAGTTCGAAGAATTAAAAATCGGAAGAAAAGTTTCATGGACTCGGGCTAATATAAAGAATCAAAGCAATATACCAGAAGGAGGTCTCTGATTTGTACGTTTATTGATCATCTTGACAGCCACCAACCGGGTTTATCCATGGCGTCCTGAGAACACCAGAAGCGACCTGGTCAAGAAGATTGAATCGTCAAAACGTCAAATATTTGGATCCTTTTTGAATTTTCTTCGGGCATGGCTTCCACTGTTTTGTCTTCCGTTCTTCCTAGCTTTGGCGCGTTCTTTAGAGAGAGTCCAGGTTTTTAAATATAAGGTAAATTATTTTAAACGAGAAAAGATATTAAAATATTTATAAATAATAGCAAAATATCATTATATATCGATAGGTTGTAATAGACTGTTATTTGTATCTATCTTGACATAGATAGATACATATAGTAGTCTATCGCAAATAGACAGTGAAATTTTGCTATATTTATAAATATTTTAGTTTATTTTCTTATATTTGAAAACAATCCTAAATATAAAAGGAAAATAGTTTTTTCATTTTATTATTATTATTTTTTTTATACATACAACTTTTTTTTGTGTGCCTTTATATTTTTTTACCCGTTTCCACAAACGTATGAAATCGAACCTTATGCCTTACATGAGAGAGTGCTTCTAGTGTGTTAATTGACATCCCAATAGGGGATGAATTTCCCAATTGGACAGTAGCTTATTACCTAGGGTCATGGGCCAGTGCGACTCACTTTTTCACATTTTTTCCATTCAACATCGCCTCACGGTAGAGAAGTTCATCTCAGCCCAATGCCTTTTCCAAAACCCTATCCCAATTTTAAAATAAAAGCGCGATGAATAAATTAAAAGAGTTCAGAAGTACATTCAACGTTTTCGTTAACTTCAACCATTGTGGAATCTACGTTTTCTTTCTTCTTCTTCTTCTCTTTGCTCATTTCAGTTGCCTTCACCAAGGCATCTCCAAGTAGTTTAGGTCGTGAATTACTGTGGTAGGTATTTCGATTTCCCATTTTTCTGTTGGTCATACTTAAATGTTTTTGTACGTGACATCCCTCTGTTAATAGAATTGGCATTTTCAATTTGCAAGATCTGTGTTATGTGAAACCTTTGACAACCAACACTATGGCAACTACCTCCGACAGCTAACTCTAGTAACCACCTCCGATATCCAACTCTGGCGCACTTCCGATATCCAACTCCGGCAACCACTCCTATGGCCAACTCCAACAACATCTAACCATCACTGTTGATAGTCAACTACGACAACCTCTGATGACAATCACTCCACCAACTCTGACAACCATAATTGTAAATTATGTCTTACTACAAATTTTGACTTTGTTGACCGATGTATTTTTTGTTTCGTTGACCCTCATGACATAAAACCATCAATAAAATCTTAATTTAAAACTTAAAAATAACTATTAATTTTAAAATATATATAAACATTAATAAATTATTATATTTAAGTTGATGCAGAAAATTGTCAATAAAAATACCTTTGTTGACACAAAAGTATGTAAGTTCTGTCAAAACATTGAATTTCTAGTCTTATGATTAGTTTATAGTATTTTAAAGTCGCTTTTGATAGTAATTTAACATTAATAAAAACCACTTTTATCATGTAAGAAATCAAATAAACTTGTATGTAAAAACACTTTTGAAAAAAAATTGTCAAACACATGAATATTTTTATTTTAAAAAGCTTTCTTTTTCTTTTTTTTCTTTTTTTTTTTAATCAAGTCACATGCACAAATATGTTAAATGATTGCTTAAATTAAAAGAAAAAATAAAATGCATGATTTAAAAGTAAAAATTAAGCCACATTTCTCAAAACTCCGAACAATACACGTGTCCAATAAAATGAAGTGCAATCTACTGTATATTATTATTATTATTATTATTATTATTATATATATATATGTAGTACTATTGAATAATAAAGTTTTCAAACAAAAATAATCATCATAAACAACTATTATTTATGTAAAAGAAAATTGCACCAAATACCTAACATATGAACTCAACATCACAAACACTCAAAACACATACATATAAACTTCATAGACATATAAACTCCACATACACATATGATCTTCACAGACATATAAACTCCACATACACATATGAACTTCAAACATATTAACTCAACTTAACGTGCCAAATAGCCTTTAAGTTAATTAATAACTCAACTCTATACTCTAAACACATATTTCATAACTTAGGTTTAACAACTCTCTACACTAAAAATAGACTTCCCAACTCCATGAACATATGAACTCTAGACTTTATAACTCAAGTTCGCACCCAAACAATTCTTATGAATGTTTTTTTAAAAAAACTTTCTTTAAGTAAACAAAGTACAAAGCTCAAAGGCAATTTCTATAATTTACCCAATTATACTAATGTAAGTTCTAGTGTATTCTTAATCAATAGACTAGAGATTTAAATCTCTCCATCTCTATTAATTGTTAAACTAAAAAAAAGAAAAAAAGTAATTTAAAAATACCTGATTTTACCTTACTACATTATGTTAAAAAGTGGCTAAGATTTTTAAAGTAGTTTTTTTTTTTAGCCTAGTAGTTTAAAAATCTTAGCCACTTTTTAACATAATGTAGTAAGGTAAGATCATGTATTTTTAAATTACTTTTTTTAGCCACTTTCTTTTTCAAATATAGAAAAATTAACCAAAATATTTATAAATATAGCAAAATTTTACTATCGATCCGCGATAGACTGCTATTTGTGTCTGTGTCATGATAGATACAAATAGTAGTTCATCGCGATAGGTGCATCACATATAGATTGTGATATTTTGTTATTATTTGTAAATATTTTTAATAGTTTTGCCATTGAAAATAATTATTTTGGAAAGATTTGTATTTACGCTTTTTAAATGGAAACATATATATATTTGTGAAAAGTTTAAAACTACTCTTTTATTTAAAGAGAAAAACAAATGGAAAATATAGAGACTAATTACATTATTATTATTATTATTATTATTATTATTATTATTATTATTATTATTATTATTATTATTATTATTATTATTATTATTATTATTTTGTGAATTTGAGGAGCAAAACGATGCACAACGAGAACACAAATGCCAAGAAATTATAATATTAAACTAAAAAAATGAAATAAAATAAAATAAAATAACAAAAATTAGAAATTTTGCTCTAAATTCTCTCCAATATTTTTGGATTTCTCATCAATATGTGTGTCTATACAATATTCATAATAGAATGAGTAATTAGGTTATGGCAATGGATACTACTAAAGGATGCTTTGGCATTAGACACGTGGAGTAATTGAAAGTTGACACTTGGCTTGATAAAAAGAATGACATTGGTCCTTTTAGGACACGAAGCAATTTGGACATTTATTTTCTAATACTTATAATACTCCCCCTTTGATGCCCAAGGAAAAAGAGTGTGTATTTCATATAATCTAATACTTCTAAAACAATAAAATATATTTGCTTCGCCTCATAGAAAGATCACTTGAGATCTTTCAATCGCCACATTCTAATGTTTTGTGTTTACTTTTCAAATGTTGTTGTAAATAACACCTTGTCAATCTTCTAAGTCATCTTTTGAATAAATTTGTTGAATAGTAATGTTGTCATTTTATTCTTTATTGTCTTCATATAAGAGCACTACTGACTAACCTCATGAATCATCAGGATTTCAACATGATTTAATGTAGTAATAAATTTGCTTCATAGACTGTCATAATAAAAATTCTTCTCCATGTGTACTAAGGAACCTATTTAAGATCTTGCTTGTATGGGTTAGATAAATAACTGCATCTTCACAACCAACTAGATCACAGTTAAATTTACTAGAATAAAACAGATCTATGTAAACTAATTCTCAAATAAAACATATCATGTGTTTAACTCTACTCCAATGTTCTATTTTTGGAGGAATATTATATATATGTAACAAAATTACTGAAAAATACTACAAAGTGCAATGTACAAACTAATAAAACTATATAAGCATAATTATTTCTCAAAATTTATGGTTCTTCAAGACCTAATATTCTTCATAAATCTTTCCGAAAAAAGATGATATATCCTCTTCACATCGAGTGAATGAACCACCATAGGAGTATTCAATGATGTACATAATCCATAAAAGATCTTTTATGTATAAATTGATGTAATTCCATTTTCTTTATGCTTTATTTGCATGACAAAACTTATCATCTCAATTTCTTTTTTTTTTTTTTTTTTTTT
>QLSR01000280.1:1128557-1152105 GCA_031780015.1 Citrullus colocynthis
CTTGCCCCCCCCCCCCTGCTCCTCCTCCTCCTCATCCTCCTCATCCTCCTCAGCGAAGCAATCAATTCAATTAACCCTTATTCTTTCTAGTAGAGTAGTGTATAAGTTAAGATTGGAGGTTATTCATGTTATTAAGGTTAAAAAGTGAGATTATAATGTGATATAGTATATATTTATGTGGCTATATTGTGATCCTATGCATAATTTTTGTTTGAAAGTGTTCATCGAAGCTTACTTGTATTGAGTCAAATTCTAAAATGAATGTTTTTTTTTCATAGGGTTCCTGGACAATGCCATTGGAGCAAGGAAGCCCACCAACCAAGATATTTAAATGGGTGTTGTATATATATTTTTTGGTATTATGCCAACACTTAGTTGTAAGTACTGAATTTGTAAATGATGTACCTAGAGTTTGATTACTAGCTAGCTTCCTTGTATTAACAATTGGTACTATATTATTATATATGAAAGTTACTTTTTATGTTCGTGTACAAATTTTGTGTTGAAACTGAAGGAAACACAGGTGTAATAACATGTATGAAACACAGGTGTAATAACGTATATCGTGGTAATGGTTTCTATGATATATGACAAAAGCATGGTATGAAATTAAATGACCTTAAAAAAATGTCATAGTTAATGTATTATTGACATTTTAAATGTGTCATTATTTGTTTTGCGATGACAGAAGTATAATGTCAACGTAACTCTTTATTTGACAGAAAAAAGTCAACATTTTGATTTTCTAATGACCGTATAAAATTGTCATAAAAACCGTTTCCATGACTTATAATAAATGTCAATATATATTTATTGTTGATTGTGCCTAGAAGTCATGAAACTATCAACGATGACTGATTTCTCATGTGTCATCTATACACTTTAGATGATGGGCGATTAAATGACTAAAAAAAAAAAGTCAAGAAATGTGGTAATGACTGTTTTTTAGAGTCATAGAAGCCTATTTTTGTTGTAGTGTCACGACACTTTTTCCCTAGAGCACCTTCCGACTTTAGCACAGCAGCTCCGAGGCGGCGTTGTGGCACAGTGCTGAGGGTAATTTGTTATGATGCATAGCGCCGCGGCGCCATTCAGCAGCATGGCGGCGCCACCATTCGATGTTGGTCAGCACCACAGCGTTATTGACTAGCACAGTGGCACCATCTTTACTAATTTGAAAAAATCTACATTTTAGGAAAGAATTTTAGGTGGCCAACTCTATAAATTGGAGGGTTTCGAGCAGCCTAAAACATCAATCTACACATCAAGAGACACAACATGAAGAGAATTTAGAGTGAATTCATTAGAGAGTCTAAAGAGTGAGTTAGCTGCAAGGAAGAGAGAAAAGAGTTCGAGAGAGAGTTGTGGTGTCGTTCGAGTTTCTGATGTGAAGACCAAGGACATCTTGGCAATTCCTCCTTAATCAGGAGTTTCTTTTCAATAGAGTTTCCCTTTCTTTACACTCTTTCTTTGCTTATATTGTTGTGAACATGTTGCTTAAAGCTATGAGTGGCTAAACTCTTTAGTTTTAGGGTATTGATGAATTGTTTATAAAGTTATGTTGATATTGTAGACTGTCCATGGTTTTTTTGTAATAAGTATGTTTTTCATTGTTATTATGCTTAAATTCTTGTTGATTGGCCATCCTTGAATGTTAGATTAGATGTATGTTGAGATAATTGTATGTCTAATTGGATCTATAACCATGAATTGTTGTTAATCTATCATGAAAATAGCTAAGTTAACAATGAAAGTTGCTATAGACTACTCTTAATGCCATGTAATTTATATTGGTTTTAAGAAATTAGCAATCAATTAAGTTGCATGAGAAAAAGTTGTTTTTGAAAGAAAATAACTTGGATTTATGTTTCTAGAATTAAGCATATGAATTGCAATAAAATTCCATGAAACCTAGGATATTGCATAATGAAGTAAACAAGGATTCATTACTCTAGAACTCTCTTTGACTCTTGTGTTTCTTATTTATTTGCTTTCCTTTTTAGTTTTTCTTTAAATCACAACTCAAGATCGAATCCTCAAATCAAATTGATTCAATTCTAGAATAGCTAAGTAACTTACACTTTCACAATTGGATCCTCAGTGGAACGATATTTGGAATTTAACCGTCTTATATTATAACTTGACCTGTACACTTGCGGTAAACATGGAAAGTGTGCATCATTGAGCGAGAATTTGTGCAAAGCTTTCACTACTGAGTATTTTCTCTCTACGTGAACATGAAGTGCAATGGACTATTTATAGGCGTCGAAAAGGTAATATCATGATGACTTAACACCTTGGCATTTAATTCCATGTCATGCTACGCCGACTTTTTCGTGTCTTCAGTTCATTGGATCTGTCATGATCAGGTAAAATCAGTTATCCACTTGCATATTGACATGACAGTTGCCGGCTGAGCGCTTGTATTATTTATCTTTTGGACACATGGTTCTCGACGCATTGGTCTTTTCTAGTAGCATTGTTTCCTTTATATTTTGAGCTCATTTTGGTTCTATCATGCATTCAAAAAGGTGGAATTTCATAATTTCTAGGATAGATTCTTTTGTAAGCATAGTGAACGCAAAGTTATGCATATCATAAAATTCAAGTGTTAAAATCATGCGTTTATCATTAATTCTACTATAATTACTCCAAATAATGAATATAATAACTTGTATTTCTACAAGTTATCACACCCCCAAATTTAGAGTAATACTTATCCTCAAGCATTTATTTAAAGATTTATTACATTCTACCACTCTAATTTATGCAAAAGCTCAATCTCTTAATATGCCTTCGATTTTTTAGATTTATATCAATAGAGAATTGACTACACCAAGTCCTTTTTCAATCATGCATAGAAGGTATTTCAAAAATTTAGATGCGGCAAGCTTAATACTCAAAATACCCTTACTCATTTCCAGCTAATCTTTTTTTCTTTCTAGTAATGTGCTTTTGAGTGCATTTTCATAAAAGTTCTTTTTATGGCATTTTTATTTATAGTAATTTAATAATATTTTGATTTGGGTTGATTTGGGCTGTCCACCTTCGTTTTGACATACCAACTATGGGGTGCATGGAGGCAGCTAACATCGAGCAGATACCCCTTCACAACTCGGCGCATATTATGCTTATTTTTATGTGTTAATAGAGGCACCATTTAGTTATTTTTCGTTGCACCTGGACACTTACTTGATCCTGGACACTTACCTTTGTTTTGACGTACCAACTATAGGGTGCATGGAGGCAACCAATATCAAGCAAGAGCCATTTTCAACTCAACTCTTAACAGACTAATTTTATGTGATAACACATTAAAAAAGTTTTATGAATTGTGAACGCATCGGCTCAAACCTCTCCCACCCCCAAAATTTATAAGTCAACAAGGTTCTTAATAACTTGAAATACAAGTTATTATAGTCACTACTTGAATTAATTAGAGTAACTTTAGAGCTAAACGCATGATTTTGGTAGTTGAATTATGTAAAATGTATCACCATGCATTGGCACTATTTACAAAAGAAAATACCTGAAAAATTATGAGCTTTTCTGTTCTTAACGCAGGATTAAGAAGAAAAGAAGCACAAATAACCTAAGTACTAGAGACGGAGCGACGAGAATAAATGGAAACCCATACGTCGAGACTATGCGTTGAGACCATGCGTTGAGAAAAAAGTAGATACAGACGGCTGGGCAAAAGTTGTCATGTCATTATGCAAAAGGATAACACGTTATCAGACCATGGCAGCATCAATGGGCCGACAATGTGAAAAGACTACGCAGCGGGGCAGGGAATTTAATGCAAAGGTGTCAGGTCATCATGAGTTTCAACTTTTTAACGCCTATAAATAGCCCAAAGCTTCTCCAATCGAGAAGAAAGGAGGAAACGAGAGAGAAACGAGTTCAAGAGGCGAAAGCCCTGCACAAATCCTCCTCCACCATAACCAGCCTCCATTTCGAGCTCTTCTGAAAACTTTTAGAATCGTCTCCCAGTGAGTGAGAATTTTCACCATATGAACTTTATGTATCAGATAGCAACCATCTCAAGCCTCCATGAAGCAATATGTTGCCAGTGGCGGCTTGACGTATTCCATTTCTGTTTTATCTCCATTTCCCTCATTTTTACTTATATTTTGTTAATGACATTCAAGAGAATGGTTTATTTTCTTAATATGAGTTTGATTGATGATTATCTTCTATCTATTTCCATATTAAATATCTTACACCATGTTGTTTGAATGCTAAATGAGTTAGATGTTAGAGTTAGTTTTTCTTAAGCAATATGAAGTATGTTACATCCTGATTAATGCATATCATTAGCTTGCAAAGCTTTGTCTGACAAACAAATGTAGTAAGCACGACTGTCTAGCTTGAGAGAATAGATAGTTAATCTTTAGCATTTATCAAGATTAAATGAGGTGTAGAGATGTAGTTCATCTTTTGCCAATGCAAACTTACCATGCGTCTTAGAGATAAGATTAATGTGGCGTTGAAACATTGAGAGATAGATTCTCAAACTCAGTTTGTAGGTATGTACTTGTACTTAGATAGGCTTAAGTAATAACTAGCTCCTACGTTAACTCTACGTTTATCGCATAGTTCCATTCATTCTCAACGGATGCTATCTGACACTAAACGACATTTGACTAACCATCGCCGCGTCCACCTCATTGTTAGTTGTAGGAAATTTTATTCATTCCTTATGTATAGTTTTAGACACATACAACCAACTCATGCACATATTACATGTATAGTGCACTGCATAGTCATGCATCTATTCTCAATGCCTAGTTATTACAAATCCCTGCGTTCGACCCTGGACTTACCAAGAAACCTATAAGAGCTTATACTTGGGCTTTTATAGGAAAAATTGCTTAATCATGATCATACTTGAGTAATTCTCGATGCATCTTTGTACGAAAATTATCATATCTATTTTTGTGCAACAAGCTAATAAACTCAATCTAAATCGAAAATAGAAATCCAACAACAAGTTTTTGGTGCCGTTGACAGGGATTTGAATTAATAAATCAGGTTTTGAAATATTTTCTTGATCTATGCAGAAAATCTCAATCGTGGGCCGTACAGAGCGTTTAGCCGAAGAAGTACCTGATAGTTTATGAACAAAGAACATCCTGCATTCATTTCTGACCCTGAGATTGAGAGAACCTTTCGGAAAAGAAATAAGATATTTCAAAGGCGGCGGCAACTTTATAGAGAGAAGAAAATGGAAAATCAAGCAAACAACGCCAATCAGCCTTTAATAGCTAATAATGGGGCTAATGACAGACATGACGAAGTAATGAACCATGCGTTAGCCCAAGCGCAGCTTCAAGCTCAGTTGCAGATTGATCAACAAGCTCATCCTATTCTATTGGCACATGATCAGAATCTTCCGATCAGGGATTACGCGTCGCCAATCTTATATAATTTTTCACCTGGAATTATTCGACCCGCATCTCAAGGTTCTAGATTTGAAATGAAGCTAGTCATGCTTCAGATGCTACAAACAGCAGGTCAGTTTGGGGGATCACCCAGTGAAAACCCTCATGCTCACATAAAAAGCTTCATCGAAATCTGTAATACCTTCGTCATCCCAAACATAAGTCTAGATGACATCCGGTTGACGCTGTTCCCATTCTCCCTCAGAGATGAGGTGAGACAGTGGGCATATTCTTTGGAACCATGTGAGATCACTACTTGGAAACAAATGATAGAGAAGTTTATGAAAAAGTTCTTCCCACCGACGGAGAATGCTCGGAGAAGAAGAGATATCGCCAACTTTCAACAAAAAGATAGAGAAACCCTAAGCGATGCTTGGGCAAGATTTAAGAAATTGGTGAGAAACTATCCGCATAATGGTTTTCCTGACTGTGTTCAAATGAAGATAATCTATGATGGCTTGACCGAGGCATCTCAGACTGCTGCAAATGCTGCCGCAGCGGGAGGATGACTTGATAAAACTTATACCGAGGCCAAGGACATTCTCGATAGAATATCAAGAACCATGAGGATTGGGAAAACCAGGGATATAGCCGATCTGACCGCAGGCAAAACAATGCGTCGGAGCATCAAAGCATAATAGTGTTGCTGCATTACAAGCTCAAGTCACCGCCATGAATAACTTGTTGTAGACTATAGCTTTAAATCAGTCAAATACAGGAGGCGGCAACCAAGTTAACGCAGTGAATCAACTGAATGTCGCAGGATGCGTTGGATGCGGGGAGCCACATACGTGTGAGATATGTCCACAGAACTCTCAATCTGTATGCTTCATAAGGAATAACCCATATTCTAATACCTACAACCCTGGCTGTTGGAATCATTCGAATTTCTCATGGGGTGGTAACCGCTAGCCTGAGCAGCAAGGTGGGCCCACGCACGAAAGGGGTGGATCATCTGGATTCTCCCATGGACATCAGAGGCAAAATCCACATCAATCAACGCCTAGTCCATCATCATCCATGGAAGCTCTTCTGAAGGAATACATGCAGAAGAACGACGCCTTGATGCAAACCCAGGCGTCGTTCATCAGGAATTTAGAGCTTCAGATTGGCCAGATCGCTGGAGAGCTTAAGACACGGCAGAAAGGATCTCTTCCAAGCAACACCGAAGCCCTACGCGGTACGGGCAGTTCAGAAGAAGAACAGTGTCAAGCTGTGACACTGCGAAGTGGAAGAGCCATGAATGAACTTCCCCGCCCAGGGAAGAAAACTCTAGCTAACGAGACTGAGAATCACTTAAACCAACCAGAGAACTCTCAACCCACAATTCATCTTTCCAGTCCCACCATTGAATCTGACCATTCAACACAACAAAAACAAGCAGACATGCAAAGAAGTTTATCAGGGAAAGATGCATCAACAAGCGTATCAATCGAGCTACAAATGCCTCCTTATCCACAGTGGTCAAGAAGGAAGAAAAATAATGAGAGACAGTTCAAACGCTTCATGGATGTACTTAAACAGCTGCACATCAACATCCTGCTGGTGGAAGCGTTGGAACAAATGCCCATTTATGCTAAATTCCTCAAGGACATACTGTCTAAAAAGAGAGGAATGAGTGAATATGAGACCATAGCTCTAACGCAAGAGTGCAGTGATATGGTCTGTGAATGCATCCCCACAAAGATGAAAGATCCAGGGAGCTTCACCATTCCTTGTTCAATCGGAGGGGTTTACATAGGACAAGCGTTGTGTGATCTAGGGGCTAGCATTAATCTCATGCCCCTGTCATTATTCAACAAATTAGGGATCGCATCGCAGCCAACAACAGTTACCCTACAATTGGCGGATCGATCCGTTGTGCATCCTAAAGGAAGGATCGAGGATATGTTGGTAAAGGTAGACAAGTTTATTCTCCCTGCAGACTTCATTATCCTGGATTATGAAGCAGACGAGGATGTCTCTATCATACTTGGACGCCCGTTTCTGTTGATGGGTCGTACACTCATCAATGTCCACAAGGGGGAGATCATTATGAGAGTTAATGATCAGGAAGTGATTTTCAATGTCTTTAAGGCGTTAGAGTATCCAGAAGAACAGGAGACCTGCCAAAACCTCGACGTAGAGGATGAGTTTCATAGAATGTTGCTTGAAGAAGAAAATGATGAAAATATCGCGAATCTGGACGCACAGCAACCTGAACAATGTTGTGCTGTGATCTATTCTGCTTTTGAATCCTTAACACCGAATAAGACCAACCAACGAACAAAACCATCTCTGGAAGAAGCGCCAGAACTGGAGTTAAAAGTGTTGCCAAACCACCTGAAGTATGCTTATTTAGGAAAAGGTAACTCTCTTCCAGTTATTATCTCAGCTGCTTTATCTCCTAAACAAGAATCAGCGATGAAGTTATTGGATGGACGTTGGCTGATATCAAGGGGATAAGCCCCATATACTGCATGCATAAAATTCGTCTAGAAGAAGGAAAAGATGGATCCATCGAGCCGCAAAGGCGGCTAAACCCAGCAATGAAAGAAGTTGTCAAGAAAGAAGTGCTTAAATGGTTGGACGCAAGCGTTATCTTTCCCATCTCTGATAGTAAATGGGTAAGTCCTGTGCAATACGTTCCCAAGAAAGGAGGTATGACTGTAGTCCCAAACAAGAATCACGAATTGATCCCCACCCGCACTGTTAAGGGGTGGAGAATCTGCATGAACTATAGGAAACTCAATGCGGCAACGAAGAAGAATCATTTCCCACTGCCTTTCATTGACCAAATGTTAGATAGACTTGCAGGAAATGAGTTCTTCTGCTTCTTGGATGCCTATTCAGGCTACAACCAGATCATGATTGCTCCAGAAGACCAGGAGAAGACAACATTTACATGTCCTTATGGTACATTCGCATTTCGACGCATGCCGTTTGGACTATGTAATGCCCCAGGCACCTTTTAGCGATGTATGATGGCAATCTTCTCTGAATTTTTAGAAGAATCTGTAGAGATATTCATGGACGATTTTTCAGTCTTTGGAAATTTGTTTGAAGCATGTTTAGCCAATTTAGATAAAGTATTGAAAAGATGCAAGGACACCAACTTAGTGCTCAATTGGGAAAAATGTCACTTCATGGTGAACGAAGGAATTGTCCTCGGTCACAAAGTATCCAAAAAGGGCCTTGAAGTCAATCAGGCCAAAATTGAAGCCGTGGAGAAGCTCCTACCTCCTACAAATGTAAAGACACTTCGCAGCTTCTTGGGACATGCAGGTTTTATATAAGGTTCGTCAAGGACTTTTCAAAAATTGCATGCCCCTTAAGCTCATTGCTAGAGCAGAATCGACCCTACAAGTTTGATGAAGAATGCCTTAAGGCGTTTGAGACTCTGAAAGCAGCATTGGTGTCAGCACCAATTTTAATTGCCCCAGACTGGTCACAGCCATTCGAGCTAATGTGTGATGCTAGCGACTATGAGATGGGAGCGGCGTTGGTTCAACGCAGAGACAGAATGTTGCATCCTATAGCCTACGCCAGTAAAACTTTCAACGTAGCCCAAGCGAATTACACCACTATAGAGAAAGAATTGCTAGCAGTAGTGTTTGTTGTTGAAAAATTCAGAGCATACCTTCTAGGGTCAAAAGTCATCATCCACACTAACCACTCAGCTATCCGATACTTGATGACTAAAAAAGATGCCAAGCCGAGGCTCATCCGATGGGTTCTGCCTCTTCAAGATTTCGACGCAGAAATAGTTGATCGCAAAGGTACAAAGAACAACGTGGCAGATCATCTTTCTAGACTTGAGAATATGGAACACGATCGAAAACAGCTGGACGTTAACGCAAGCTTTCCAGATGAAGCTGTATTAAAAGTCACAGAATCCGCGCCATGGTATGCAGATATTATCAACTTCTTAGTGTGCAAGCAATTTCCCGAAGATTTCAACGCACAGTAGAAGAAGAAGTTGATGCATGATGCAAAGTTCTATTATTGGGACGAGCCCCAACTCTACAAAAGGAGGCTGGATCAAATCTTCAGACTCTGCATCCCAGAGACTTCATATCAACGCATCTTATCTCAATGTCATGACTCCCCCTATGAAGGACATTTTGGAGGACAACGAACTTCGGCTAAAATCTTACAAAGCGGATACTTTTGGCCAACTATTTTTAGAGACGCCAGGGACTATGCGATCAGGTACGACATATGTCAACACACTGGAAATATCTCAAATCGAAACGAAATGCCACTCACCTCTATTTTAGAAGTTGAGCTCTTTGACGTTTGGGGTATTGATTTTACGGGCTCATTTCCGCCATCAAATGGCCACAACTATATACTGGTAGATGTGGATTATGTATCAAAATGGGTCGAAGCAATCTCTTGCGCTAAGAATGATGCGGCGACAGTCTCAAATTTTCTTCAGAAGAATATATTCACGAGATTTGGAACACCGAGAGCCCTGATTAGCGATGAAGGTACGAATTTCATTAATAAAATCATTTCCAAGTTGCTAATCAAATACAATGTACATCATAGGGTGGCAACTGCATACCACCCGCAGACAAATGGGCAGGCAGAAGTTTCCAATAGAGAGTTGAAAACTATTTTGGAAAAAGTGGTTAACTCCTCTCGAAGGGACTGAGCGTCCAAATTGGACGAGGCGTTATGGGCATATCGAACAACATTCAAGACGCCTCTCGGAATGTCACCGTACACGCTGGTCTTTGGAAAGGTATGCCATTTGCCATTGGAGCTAGAACACAAAGCATTATGGGCTGCCAAGAGATTGAATATGGACCTGAAAGCAGATGGAGAAGCGAGTTAGCTTCAATTGAATGAATTGGAGGAATGGAGATTGAAAGCCTATGAGAACGCAAAGATATACAAAGAGCGAACAAAGCGTTGGCACGATCAACACATCAGTAAGAAATCTTTTAAAGTACGTCAAAAGGTCCTCCTTTTTAACTCTAGACTGCGTTTATTTCCAGGAAGATTAAGAACAAGATGGTCTGGTCCTTTCGTGATCAAGGAAATCTTTCCTCATGGTACTGTAGAGCTGATGAATGAAGACGGCACCAATGCATTCAAAGTTAATGGTCAGCGCGTGAAGCCATATTATGGAGATTTTGCCTTGAACGAGACAAAGTAGCCGTTGACCTAGAAAATATAGAATGAGGAAAAGATGGACGCGTCCTGCATTGACAATAAGCACATATATCCTAGAGACGCATCCTAACTTTTGTACTTTAATTGCTTTTGTCCTTGAGGATTTGATTTGATTTTATTTTATTCTTTTATTTGCTTTGAAAAATTTTGTTCGGATGCTATCTATCATTTTGAGATGAGTGAAAATTGAACTCATATTCAATTCGAAGGCGTCGACATCAAAACAATGCAACACGAGTAGCTCGATGCCTAAGGGGGAATCTGAAGCGATTCTGTCATATCGCTATCAGATCAAGAATTCGAAAAGCTGACTGCGCTTAAGTCGGCTGTCGTCGACAAGTGTCAGACCATTCAATGCGGCTATGATGTCATGCATCGAGCCGATAACCCACGCGCTCAGCTATTTATAAACCTCGCTTCAACCCTTGTTTTCGAGTTACGCTTCCTTTCTCTCCAAATTTTTCGATAACCGACGCGATTTTCGGTTTATTTGAAACGATCTCCCGACTTTCACCCACTTTTCTCTCTTTTCACCTATATCCTTCCCATGGCCTCCCTGCAACCCACCTCTGCCAAAAGTCCTAAACCTATGGCCTCATCCTCGAGGCATGGTAGTCGGAATCTGCCCACTACTACCACCACACTTGAACCCTTCGCCATTGTTTGCCCCAATAGTTCTGAGTTGGAGGCGACATCAGCCCCATCTCTACCATGCTCTAGGGACCTGTCTGAAGCTCAAGATTTAGGGAGGAATGACGAGTCCACCGTCTTCGGAGATATTCTAGACACCATTCATGAAAAAAACGATGCCTGGTTGGATGGGTTGGTCGACTAGAGGATGAAAAATGAGTCGCGTGGGTTAGTCCCTGCTATGAGTGGTTTTGAGGAGTCGGACTCCGATGAAAGACCTATTGGAAAGGTAATAGCGGCGGTAGAAAAGAAGAAGTCCGCCACGAAAAGGAAATTCAGGCCAATAAGGGCTGAGGAAGAAGAAGCCAAGGAAGATGTACCTCCACTAAGAAGGAAAAATGAAAAAGTAAAGGATGCGGGGACATCCGAGGCTATCGCATCATCTTTCATCGCATCATCTGTTGAGCGGTTAGCAGCGAATGTGGCAGAGAAGTCCAAGAAGCTGAAAGACGACATCAAAAAAATGAAAGAAAGGACGGAATCGTTTCTCGCCGCAAAGAAGAGAACAAAAGAGGAAATTGCATATGGCGAACAAGCTGCCAAGGAGGCCGCCAAAAAAATCGAGTTTCTCCGTCGTATAGCCTAGATCGCGACGGCATTAGAAGTTGAGTTGGAAGTGACTGATGCGGAGAAGCTACCCAAAGCTGAACGCATCAAACAAAACGTGAAAAAAATAAGGGAAGTGAAGAAAGAAAAAAAGGTAGCAATAACCAAAGAGAAGCTACTGGAGAAAAAAAGGAAAACTGAGGTGGCTAAGGTACCTGCAGTGGTTATAAGGAACGTAGACACAAGCAGAGCAAGGAGATCGCCTGCTAGTCCCATCAATAGGATCGAGAAGGGAAAAGAGAAATTGGTTGAGGAACCAACAAAGGAGGCGGCGAAGAGCCGAAAGAAACAATTTAGTAGGCTCTATACTGAACTGGGATTTTTCCCTGAGCCAATTGAGTTGCCCGCCTTCATTATAAAGGAGTCGACGCAATGGGTTGGAGGCAATTTTGTGAAAGCGCCCAAGTCATCCAACCTATCGTCGTGGAGGCATTTACGAAGGAACCATTCACCGCAAGGCACACAAAGTCAAAGTTGAAGATGAGGTGATTTCCTTCAAGTCTCAGGAAATCAACGGGTTGTTTGATCTTTTCGACATCGCGGCAGCAGAGGATAATAGAATAATGTCGATGCCTACAGAAGCCGAAATGAATGATGCCCTCACAACCATTGCCAAACTGGGGTCAGAGTGGAACACTTCCTCAAAGGGCATTCAGATATTGGTGCCAACTTGTTTGATCGCCGAGGCCAACTTGTGGCTTTACTTCATCAAGCGGTTGCTAATCCCCATAAAGCATGACTCCTCAATTTCAAGGGACCGTGCCATGGTCATTTACTTCATCATGCGGGGAATTCGGCTAGACGTGGGACGCATCATTGCCCCACAAATTCGGGGGTTATTTTTCAAACCAAGGGGCCAACTATTATTCCCTTTTCTTGTGACAAGACTGTGCGCCAACGCAGAATTCATGGAAGATGCACCAGTCAGAGCAGTAAATGGAGTTCTTTCAGCCCAAAGTCTCAGACGGATATTAAATGACTCACTATATCTGTTTGAGGCAGCCAACTCAAAGAAGAGGCCGACCAAGTCACAAGAACCATCATCCCCCCACCCTCCTCAACCCAAGAAGAGGAAACTTGTCAAGAAGAATTTTGAGATTAAGGCGTCGAGTTCACAACCTAGTGAAGCCGAAGAAGTTGTTCAGCTCGACGCTAACACACAAGCCTTGACCATTTATACTCCTCCCATCGACCTAATCTCTGAGGAGCCCTCTTCACTACCAACTTCCCCTTCCTCTTCCCCGAAAATCCAAAAAGAGCCACTTCATGTACCCACCACCCAACGTGGCCTCCCATCGCCTCTCCACCTTCCTATCGCAGACTTAAATGAAGAGTCAAAGGAAGTGTCACTGCCTTCTTCGCCCCACCTGGAGTTAACCCTCTCCCCACCTCAATCATCTACCTGTAGAGAGGCTCCACCATCACCCCCACCACCGGTTGAGCCGACCCTGACTCTAGATCCTGAGGAGTTAGCACCCTTTCAATTCTCACCGTCTCGCCATGAACCTCAATCTTTCAATCTTCCAACTCCACCAACTACTGAACCTTCTGCCCGCCCAGCTTCTCAACCACAGGTAGAAGCAACTCCAAGCTCGCATCATCAAGAAGAACCATATCAATTACGACATGCCTCTACTCCGCTGCAGTTTGTTGATTTGAGTTTGGATGATTTGCTGCGGTACTTGGATGATGGGATCCTTCACCCCGTCATGGGAGACCTGGATGAAATTTGGCGCAAGGAGATGGAAAGTCTTCAGCGGCAAGAAGAGTTGGCTACACAAGTTTCACAATTGGGATAGCAAGTGACTCAGATGGCGTAACAACAATTGGAGCTTCGGAGTTTTGTTCAACGCCAAGCTTAACGTCAGGATGAACAATTCAGTACTATGATGAATTACATTTATGAAGTGTTCGTCCAACACATCCCAGCGCCAGTTATTCCTCCTTCCCTTCAGCAACCCCTTCAGTTCAACGATCCAAATCCTCCCCCTATGGACAACAATGACAACGCCCCAAGGAGAACTTAAATTTGAGGGTGTTTTTTGGGATTTTTCCTTCTTTTCTTACGTTTATTCCTTTGATTTTTTTGTAATTAGTACAACGCATAGTACTTTTGCATCAATGCCATATTCAATTCATGAATCTTTTTGTTCTCTTTAGTTTGTGCTTTCAATTATTTCTTGCTTTATTATTTTCTCCGCCTTGTTTTTGTTTCTGCATCCAACCTCAATGATGATATTTATGCACTTCCCCTGTAGACTTATTGAGATAAGAAGATTAACTCACAAGCCTTAGGATATTACACTTGGTAAATTACTTCCAAGAGTTAGTATGCGTTGCAAGCTTTGCCTCAAATCTCTTTTACAAAATTTTTCTAAGGCAATCTCATAACTCGATTTCAGCAATGAGGACCTTGCTGCCTTCCAATATGCGGGTAAGAACTGTTTGAGCCATGCATTCAAAATTCATAAAACACAAATAAAAATAAAATAAAATAAAATAATATATATATATATATATAATGGTATAAATATATTTTTGTGGACAAACAACTCCGCTGACAGCGCACAAAATTAGCCTGTTAAGAGTTGAGTTGAGAATGGCTCGTTACACCTCATACTCGAAGGTGAGAGTCCAAGATTAACAAAAAATAAATAAATGGTACCACTGTCAACGCAACCAAAAAGGAATGTGACAAGTACCGAGTTGTGAAAGGGTATTTGCTCAATGTTGGCTGCCTCTATGCACCCCATTGTTGGTATGTCAAAACGAAGGTAGATAGCCCAGATCAACGCAAGTCCATTTCAAAAAAAAAATAATAAATAAATAAATAAAAATAATAGAAACTTTATGAATGAATGAACTCCATGGCACATTACTAAAATGAGGACATCAGATTGGCTGGAAATGAGTAAGGGCATTTTTGAGGAATAAGCTTGCCGCATCTAAAAAAGAGAAGTACTTTCAAAAGCGTCAATTGAAAAAGCACTTGGTGTGGTTATCTGATTGTTGATATAGTCAAGGAATAGAAGGCATGTTGAGAGAGTGAGCTTTTACTTAGACTTGGGCTGCAGAATTTAATAAATCTTCAAATAAATGTTTGAGAACAAACATTAACTCAAATTTGGGGGTGTGATAACTTGTAGAAATACAAGTTATTATAGTCACTATTTGAATTAATTAGAGTAATTTTAGAGCTAAACGCATGATTTTGGTAGTTGAATTATGTAAAATGTATCACCATGCGTTGGCACTATTTACAAAAGAAAATACCTGAAAAATTATGAGCTTTTCTATTCTTAACGCAGGATTAAGAATAAACGAAGTACAAATAACCTAAGTACTAGAGGCGGAGCTGCAGCAAGAACAAATGGAAACCCATGCGTTGAGAAAAAACGCCTCCATGACACCTTATTAATGCGAACTTCGTGTTGTTCATGGTGGATTTTCCCTTCATAAAACGCCTCCATGACACTGGGTTCAATTACTTGGAGGCTACCACAGAAATTTCTCCAAACCATGGCTTCAACTTCCTGGATGATAAAAGCAGAGAGCTCAATAACCTCTAGGAAGAAACCCACTTCCATATGGAGTCAGCTGAATTGTTTCTTTCTGCCCTTTCCTGCCTCTTTGGTGGCTCTTCTACCACCTTTTCCTTTCCTTTTTCACTTCTTTGAACTTTGGGACTCACAGGCACTCGGCTCCTCTCCTCAGTGTCCACATCCCTTATTTCTGACTACAAGCGTCTTAGTCGCTTCAGTCTTTTTCTTTTTCTCTGATAGCTTTTCTTTTGGCTTAGCTACCTCCTTTATCTTTTTCTTTTCTTCCCTTATTTTCTTCAAATTTTTCTTGATGCGTTCGGCCTTAGATTGCCTCTCCGCATCAATCTCTTCTTCCATTTCTCTTTCGAACTCCTCTGCCAATTCATTGATGCGACGAAGTACCTCACCTCTCTGAGGACTTGTCCACCTAGAGCTATCTCTTTCTTTCTTATTTCCTTTTCCTTTTCCTTTTTTTTGGCAATGATGAAGGACTCAATTTTTTTATTTTAGGCATCGAATGTCTTCCTTCATCTTTTTGGATTTTTTCACTACATTGGCTGCCAGCCGCTCTACAGATGATGTGGCAGTAATGGGTGCCTCAGATGTCCTCGCATCCTTTGTTTTTTCATTCTTCCTTCTAAGTGGGGGTACATCTTCCTCGGCTTCTTCTTCTCTAATCACAGAGGGCCTTTTCCTTCCTTTCTCCCGACTTTGTTCTTTTTTACTACCGCCACAATTTTTCCAATGGTCTATCATCAGAGTCGGATGAACTTAGTTGATGCTTCTCAAGACCACTTGCCGTAGAGACTAACCCACCCGTCAAGGATTTCCTTATGGCCTGGTCGACCAACTCGTCCAACTAGTCTTCTTCGTCGATTGTGTCCAAGATGTCTCCAAAGACATTGGACTTGTCATTTTTAGCCGTTTCGCTCACTCTAACGACACTGAAGCTTGGCAGCAGTGGGGTCAAAATAGCCTCCAACTCAGGACTATTGAGGCGCACTATGGCTAGGGGTTGCGGTGGGTTGACAGGTATGGACGACTTTAAAGCCGGTGAAGGTCCAATTTGGGAAGTTGGAACGGTAGAGATAGTAGGGGTTATGGTTTGGATCGTCAGAGGCCAATTAGGGTGGGAAGAAAAAGAGCATATGCCCTTGTTAGCAGGTTTAGGGTGGCTTGCAATTGGAAAGATGCTTTGACGTAGCTAGGAAGAAGAAGAAGCGACAATGCTGACCTTTTGAGAGCTCCACTTGGCTTTTTGGGATGAAGAAGGTTGTTGTGAAGCCATTTAGTATAAAGAAGAGGGTAAAGAGGTCGGAAACGAGAGAAATAAGGCTTGGAATGGAAAAAAAATTTCACTTGCAGGAAATCACAGCGTTTGTCAAAATCGAAGGGATTAGAAAGCGTAAAATCGGAAATGGGGAAGACGAGGGCTTTAAATAGGGTTTAAGCGTATGGATACAAGGTGAGTGGCGCATAGCATGACATCATTGTGCATTAATTGGTCTAACACAAAGCTGTGTCCGCCGGCGCACGCTTATGTATCACCTCAGATCCTATTATGTGATTGTGACCCTTGATATTCTCCCCCTATGCGTCGAAATATTATAACACATGAATTTATTTTCGAGGCCTTAACTAGAAAAATTTTTATGGAGAAGAAAGTATCCAATTCATATTCCCAAAAATGATAAACAAATAGCCATCAAACAAAAACTTTTAAAAGTAAATAACTAAAACTAAAATAAATACCTTAAAAGAAGTGCGGAAGGAACTAAATTGCAAATAAAATACAAAAGCAAGGATGTGTCCTTAGAATATATGTGATGTGGTCAACACAGGGCGCTTCCACTTTTCCTCATTAAATCTTTTCTAGGTCAACAATGACTTTATCGCGTTCAAGGTTTTCTTCATAGTAGGGTTTCACGCTTTGACCATTAACTTTGAATGCGTTGGTGTCGTCTTTGTTCATCAATTCTACGACATCATGAGGAAAGAATTCTTTGATCACAAGCGGCCCAGACCATCTTGTTCATAATTTCTCTAGAAATAAGAGCGAACATGAATTGAAAAGGAGGACTTTTTTACCAATATGCAAAGATTTCTTATTGATATGTTGGTCGTGCCAACGCTTCGTTCGTTCTTGTATATCTTTGCGTTTTCATAGACTTGAAGTCTCTATTCTTCCAACTCATTAAGTTGAAGCTAGTGCGCTTCTCCAACAACCTTCAGGTCAAGGTTCAACTGCTTTGCTGCCCAAAGTGCCTTGTGCTCTAGTTTTAGGGGCAAGTGTCATGCTTTTCTAAAGACAAGGGTGTATGGCGACATTCCAAGAGGTGTTTTGAATGTTGTTCTATATGCCCACAGCGCCTCATCCAACTTCGACGCCTAATCTTTCTGAGAGGAGCTTACTACTTTTTCCAAAATAGTTTTCAGCTCTCGATTGGAAATTTTTGCCTACCCGTTTGTTTGCCACCATGTGATGCACAGTATACTTAATTAGCAACTTGGAGACAATTTTATTAATGAAATGCGTACCTTCGTCACTAATTAGGGCTCTCGATGTTCCAAATCTCGTGAAGATGTTCTTTTGAAGGAACTTAATGATTGTCGCCACATCATTCGTTGCACAAGAAGTTCCTTCGACCCATTTAGATACGTAATCCACAGCTACCAGAATGTAGTTGTGGCTATTTGAAGGTAGAAATGAGCCCATAAAATCAATGCCCCAAATGTCAAAGAGTTCTACTTCCAGTATAGAAGTCAATGGTATCTCGTTCTGACTTAAAATATTTTCGGTGCGTTGATATCTATCGCACCTTATCACAAAGTCTCTGGTATCTTTGAAGAGTGTTGGCCAGAAATATCCGTTTTGCAATATCTTAACAGCAGTTCGTTGCCCTCCAAATGTCCTCTGTAGGAAAAGTCATGACATTGTGGGAGTATGCATTGATACGAAGTTTCTGGACGCAAAGTCTGAAAATATGATCTGGTCTCCTTTTGTAAAGTTGAGGCTCATCCCAATAATAGAACTTCGCATCATGCATCAACTTTTTCTTCTGATGTGCATTGAAATTTTTGGGAAATTGTTTGCACATAAGAAAGTTGACAATGTTCACATACCATGGAACAAATTCGTTGACTTTGAGTATAGCCTAATCTAGAAAGTTTGCGTTGACTTCTGGTTGTTTCTAATCATGAACACTATTTTCAAGTCTGGAGAGGTGCTCGGCCACATTATTCTCTGTACCTTTCCGATCAATAACCTTTGCATCGAACTCTTGAAGAAGCATGATCCATTTAATGAGCCTAAGCTTCGCATCTTTCTTAGTCATCAAGTATCGGATAACTGAGTGGTTTGTATGAATGATGACTTTGGACCCTAGAAGATAAGCTTTGAATTTCTCCATAGCGAATACTACTACCAGCAATTCTTTCTCAGTGGTTGTGTAGTTCTCTTAAGCTTTGTTGAAAGTTTTGCTGGCGTAGGCTATTGGGTGTAGCACTTTATCTCTATGTTGCACTAACGCAGCTTCTATCGCATAGTTGCTGGCATCACACATTAGTTCAAACAGTTGCGACCAACTTGGGGCAATCAGAATCGGTGTTGACACTAGTGCTGCTTTTAGAGTTTCAAAAGCCTTGAGGCACTCCTCATAAAAAATGTAGGGTCTGTTTTGTTCCAGCAATGTGCTTAAAGGGCGTGCGATTTTAGAAAAGTCCTTGATGAATCTTTGGTAAAAGCCTGCATGCCCTAAAAAAACTATGAAGTATCTTAACATTAGTAGGAGGCGGCAACTTTTCTACAGCTTCAATTTGGCCTGATCAACTTCCAGGCCCTTCTTGGACACTGTATGCTTGAGGACAATACCTTCGTGGACCATAAAATGGCATTTCTCCCAATTTAATACTAGGTTGGTGTCCTCGCATCTTTTAAGCACTTTTTCAAGATTGGTTAGACAGGCGTCGAACAAATTTCCAAAGACGGAAAAATCATCCATAAAGATCTCCACCAATTCTTCTAGAAATTCTGAGAAGATTGCCATCATGCACCTTTGGAAGGTACCTGGCACATTACATAGTCCAAATGACATGCGTCAAAATGCAAATGTGACATAGGGACAAGTAAAGGTAATCTTCTCTTGGTCTTCTGGAGCAATCATTATTTGATTATACCTTGAATAATCATCCAGGAAGCAAAAGTAATCATTTCCTGCGAGTCTATCCAACATCTGATCAATAAAAGGTAAGGGAAAATTATTTTTCTTAGTTGCCGCGTTGAGCTTCCTGTAGTCCATACATATTTGCCATCCCGTGACAGTGTGGGTGGGGATTAGTTCATTATTCTTGTTGGGGACTACAGTGATGCCTCCTTTTTATGGGATGCATTGCACCAAGACTTACCCATTTACGAGAAATGTGAAATATAACGCCTGTGTCCAGCCATTTCAATATTTCCTTCTTGACGAATTCTTTCATTGCTGGGTTCAGCCATCTTTGAAGCTCAATAGATCCATCCTTTCCTTCTTCTAGATGAATCTTATGTATGCAATACGTGGGGCTTATCCCTTTAATGTCAGTCAGTGTCCATTCGACTGCTCGGATGTGCTTATTTATAATGCTTAAAAGGGCTGATTCTTGCTCATGGGATAAAGCTGTTGTTATAATCACAGGAAAAGTGTTGCCTTCTCCTTAATATGCGTATTTAAGATGGGCTGGCAACACTTTCAATTCAAGCTTTGGTGCTTCTTCCAGGGATGGTTTCATTTGTCGATCTATCGCATTCAAACTCAAAGATTCAAAATTTGAATGGACCGTAGCATAACATTGTTCAGGCTGCTATGCGTCGAGGTTTCCAATGTTTTCCTCTCTTGCTTCCTCAAGTTCTATATTTTCAAACTCATACTCTGCATTGAGGTACTGACATACTGCTTGTTCCTTCGGATACTCCAATGCCTTAAATACGTTGAAAATTACTTCTTGACCATTCACTCTCATGATGATTTCTCTCTTGTGGACATCAATAAGTGTGCGTCTCGTTGATAGAAATGGGCGTCCAAGTATGATAGGGATGTCCTTGTATGCTTCATAATCCAGGATTATGAAGTCTGCATGAAGAATGAATCGATCAATTTTCACCAACGCATCCTTGATTTTTCCCTCTGGATACACAACAGATCAATCTGCCAACTGTAAAGTCACTGTCATTGGTTGAGATGTGATTCCCAATTTTCTAAACACTGATAAGGGCATGAGGTTGATACTGGCCCCTAAGTCACAGAACACCTTTCCTATTTGGACTCCTCCAATAGAACAGGGAATTGTGAAGCTCCCTAGGTCTTTCATTTTGGTGGGGATGCGTTCACGGACCATAACACTACATTCTTGTGTCAAGGCTACAGTTTCATATTCTCCTATTCCTCTCTTTTTGGACAGAATATCTTTGAGGAACTTGACATAGGTGGACATTTGTTCCAACGCTTCTACTAGTGGGATGTTGATGTAAAGTTGCTTTAACACGTCCAAGAAGCGCTTGAACTGCTCCTCATCGTTTTTCTTTTTCCTTAACCTTTGCGGGTAAGGAGGCATTTGAAGCTAGGCTGACGTACTGGTAGATGCAAATTTCTCTGATAAAGCTCTTTGCGCATGATAAGCACTTAAAAAGTGCTTTCTATTCTCTCAAATTAAGGGAGTTTATATTAGATTTCACTTGTTTGCTAGTGGTTTTCAAGTTAAAATGAGGAAAATTAGAAGAAAAGACTAAAAGATTAAAACCGAGCAAGAATACCGCTAAAAAGAGCTGAAAAACTCAAAATGGCACAACTTGGGGCAGTGCCGCGGCGCTTGGACGGTGCTGCCACGGCGCTAAAACCCGAGAGCAAGTTTTTCTGGATGTAGACCTAGCGCCGCGGCGCCGGTCAACAGCATCGCGGCGCTGTTCCAAAATTGTCACTAGCGTCGCGGCGCTATAGACCAGCGCCCCGACGCCAGTTTTCCTTAAATGAAAATTGTTATTTTTTGTAAGTTTTTGGGCGGCCAAACTCTATAAATTTAGGGGTTTCCAGCAGCCCTAAGGATCAAGAAATCAAATCAAGGAAGTTGCAGACCTAAAGAGGCACAAAAAGGAGAGAATTGAGTGAGAGTTCAAAGAGTGGGTTAGTTGCAAGGAAGAGGAAAAGAGTTCGAGATAGTCGTGGTGCCCTTCAAATTTCGACGTGAGAGCCAAGGAGATCGTGACGGTTCTACCTCAATCAAGAGCCTCTTTTCAGTAGAGTTTCCATTTCTTTACACTCTTTCTTTGTTTATTTTGCTCAAACATGTTGCTTCAAGCTATGAGTGGCTAAACTCTTTAGTTTTAGGGTTTTGATGATTTGTTTATGAAATTATGTTGATCTTGTAGACTTTCATGGTTTTGTTGGAATGATTATGCTTTTCATTGTTATTGTGTTTAATTCTTGTGGATTGGCCATCTTCACATGTTAGGTTAGATGTATGATTGAGAGATTGTATGTTTAACTTGATCCATAACAATGAATTGTTGTTATCTATCACGAGAGTAGGTAGGTTGACAATAAAAGTTGCTAAAGACTATTTTTAATGCCATGTAATTTTGTATTGGTTTTAAGAGATTAATAATCAATCGAGTTGCATGAGAAAGGGTTATTTTTTAGAGAAAATAACTTGGAATTAAGTTTCTAGACTTAGGCATATGAATGACAATAAAATCCATGAAATCTATAATATTGCATGATGAAATAAACAAGGATTCATTACCCTAGAACTCTCTTTGACTCTTGTGTTTCTCACTTTAATACCTTCCTTATTTGATTTATATTTTCCATAACTCATAATTTTCAATTTCAATCCTCAAATAAAATTGATTCAACTCTAGAATAGCTAAGTAACTTAAACCTTCACAATTGGATCTCTAGTGGAATGATATTCGGACTTAACCGTCTTATATTATAACTTGACCCATACACTTGCGGTTAACACTCAAAGTGCGCATCAGCGCATCAACTTGTTTTTGATGCGTTGCGTTCTCGTGTTCATTTGTGGGATTAGAAAGAGATTGATTTATTGGTTGAGAGTTCTCATGGTGGTCAGAAGTAGCTGTTGTCTGCTTGGTTGGAGTCTTTTCTCTTGGGCAAGGAAGTTCATTCATCAATCTTCCACTACGCAGCGTCACAGCCTGACATTGCTCTTTTTCCAAACTGCTCGCCTAATGCAGGGCTTCTGTATTACTGGGAAGAGATCCTTTTTGCCTCGTTTTTAATTCTTTAGCGATCTGACCTATTTGGATCTCTAGATTCCATATGGATGACGCCTGGGTTTGCAATAAGGCATCATTCTTCTACATGTATTCTTTGAGTAGAGCTTCCATTGAAGACAACGGCGGACTAGGCGCTTGATGTGGTTGCACATGCTGTTGATTTTGCCTCTATTGTCTTTGGGGCTCCATGCTACTCGGGCTGGTTATTTCCACCACATGAAAAATTGGGATGATTTCTCCAGCCAGGATTGTATGTGTTGAAATAAGGGTTGTTCCGTATAAAACACACAAACTGTGGATTATATGGACAAACTTCGTATGTATGCGACTCACCACATCCAACACATCTCATTGCAGCCATTTGATTCACTGCGTTCACCTGCTCTCCGCCTATGGAAATCATAAAATAGAGAAAACACAGAGAACCAGAATAAACATAAAACTATTCTACAACATGCTTTTTGCCATTCAAAGGAGAAAATTACAAACCTTTTGAAGACAATCTCCCAAGGATTTTTTCTCCATTGTATGAATTATCATGAACTTTAGGAACACTTTCTTTGAACTCAAACTTACCGAATGAACACCACCACTTTAATCTTTCTTGCTATATTTCGGATAAGAATCGAAGGAGGTGTGGGCTTTTGGATTTGGAAAGGAAAGAAATTTGTGAGGGAGTTCTTGAGAGGAATAAAAATGCTGAGAGTTTTTCTTATCTTGGGATACCAAAAAAACAGGTACCGAGAAACTATCAAAATCTCTTTTTTTTACTTGGTGTGTGTGGGAGTTTTTTATGTTGAGAGTTATTCTTTTTTTTTTTTTTTTTTTTT
>QLSR01000280.1:1152412-1273556 GCA_031780015.1 Citrullus colocynthis
GTTTTTTTTTTTTTTTTTTTTTTTTTTACTTAACTTTAGGGGCTCTTTTCATATATAGCAAAAGGAACCAAAATATTTATAAATATAGCAAAATTTCGATATAGATAATAGTTTATCGTGATCTATCGCAGTCTATTTTGCTATTAGTTGTAAATATTTTCAGCAGTTTTGCCATTTAAGATAATTTTCCTAACTTTAATTATATTAAATTAATACAATTATATAATTAAATAAATAAAATTAATTATTTAATAAATTAAACATCACATAGTCAATTTAATTTGAATCCTATTCAAATAATATTCTCTCACATGACCTATGGTTTTAATATGAATCTCATTCATATAATTACTCTATGAATGTTATTCACATATTTATCTCTCATATAATAAAGTATAATTTTTAATTTCATTCAAAATTAACTTTATATTATAATGTATCTATATACATTATATTAATTGTATCTTATACAATTAATTCCATTATTTATTTTGAACAATTCAAATTAATCCAAAATTAATTGATTCTTATTTGACTCTTTATGAGTTAGCAAGGAGACTTTATGGACCTACAGATTAGAAACTCAAATGATATGAGATTAATTAATTAAATTCTTTAATTAATTTAATCAATACTCATTAACTATAGATCACTCCATTAAAGACTCACACTGCACTCTTCGCATGTAAATATATTTATATGTCCATGGATATAATCAATCAATAGTAAGTCGACTCTTCACAAATTGCCTGTAACTATAGTTGAGTCAAACTACCGTTTTACCCTCTAGTTACATCTAAATCCTTAAGTACCATTGATTTTTGTAATGAACAAATAGTTTATAGTCCAACTATAAAAACTAACCCCTTTTGGGCCAGTGGGAGGGTGAGATCTCATTGTTCAAGACCCAGAATCAACCCTTAAAAGAGCAATGTATCTACTTACCCTAAAGATGGGAAGGAGTGTAGTTCATCTTGTGAAGATATGTTTCAGTTCTCTGGGACAAATCCCCAAAATGATAGGCTTGTTGAGTTGGAAATTTGACTACTTTCACCCTTACAGATCAAAGGATCACTACAAGAAAATTCAACTAGGTCAACAAAAGTCATGCTGACGCAATAAAACATGGCTATACTGACAATACGAAGTACTGTCGGCAAAACCCCTCTCTACCGACGGTGAAAATTTAGCATTGGCATAGAGGTTCATTGCCGACGCTATTATATACATCCGTCGGTAGAGAGAGGTATTTGCTGACTCCACTTTTTTATTCATCGGTAGATGAGGGTTTTTGTCGACTGTCAATTATTGTCTTCGGCAAAAAAAGGCTTTTGCTGAAGGAAACTAATACTACGCCGGAAAAATCTGTGCCTTTGTTGACAGTGGATTGCATGTTGTTGGCATAGGGTGACCTGGTGTGGACAATTCTAAAATTAAAAAACTCTAGTTTTCTTTATATTTCTCCTTCTTTCAAATCGCTCTCTTCCTTCCGCTGTCAATTTTCATCTCATTGGATTTCGATCTCGTCGGTCTTCGATTGGTTCCATCTCTTCAGGATCTCGCTCTCTCCATCTCTTCAGAATCTCGCTCTCTCCATCTCTTTGAAATCTCGCTCTCTCCATCCTCGCTCTCTTCGCGAATGTGTTGATTATTTACTAAATTATGGTTGTGCATTATGGTTGTGGTATTTGTTAAATTATGGTTGTGCATTATGGTTGTGGTATTTGTTAAATTCAAAGTGTGCATTATTTGGATTAATTAGTTCGTCTTGGTTATAATTCAACCGAGAAAGCTTCAAAAAATCGATTGTTTAAATGTAATGAGAAGCTAAGTTGTTGCAGTTTTAGATCTAAACAAGATGCATTGAGATGTGCCATTAAAGCAACCTTTAATTTCACCAACTTTATCAAAGTGTGCATTCTTTGGATGAATTTGTGCATTATTAACTAACATATAAAGGTCATATATGTTAGTTAATACTAACTTTGATCTTTTGTGTAATTCTTATAGGAGTAAGACTTTAAGACTATAGAAACCAAGAGTTTTATTGGAACGAATATCATTAAAAATGAATAAAGATTGGATTCAACTTTGAGATAAGTTCTCCATGGCTTATATGGAAGGAGTAACCCAATTCCTTGAGAAAGTGAAGTCCCATGTTAATAACTTTGGAAAAACAAGATGTCCATGCAAGAATTGTATGAATACAGTCTGGGAATCATTAAATAGGGTTGATGACATTTGTTCACATACGGAATGTCTCGCTCATATAGGCAATAGTATACCACGGGGAAGGAGTTAATATGTCGTCAGAATTAAATCATACATCTCACTTACTATAGGATAAAGGATTCAGTAATGCAAAGTTTAATGATGTGCCAACTGAAGAAAATGAGATATTAGATATTCTAAATTATTTACAAGGTCGAATTATTGATGAAGATTTAGATGAAGAAGATATTGAGATTGAGAGTGATAGTTCAAGGCTATTTGAAGATTTATCGGATGAAGCGCGTAATCAATTATACCCTGGTTGTACAAAATACAATTCACTGAAGTTTTTGGTAAGATTAATGCACATTAAAGTTCTTAATGGTCGGAGTAACAAGTGATTTGATATGCTAGTCGAATTGCAAAAGAACGCATTTCCAATGGGTACATCTATTCCTAGTTCATTTAATGAAGCTAAGAAGAAGTTACATGACTTAGGTCTAGGGTATGAGTTAATTTATGCTTGCAAGTATGATTGCATATTATATTGGAAATAATTTTTTGATTCCCAAAAATGTCTAGTTTGCCATGAGCCTCGGTATAAAATTAACGATGGAAAAAGTAAGAAGATCCCACATAAAATCTTATAACACTTTCCGTTGATACCAAAGTTGAAACGATTGTTTGCATCGAGGCATGTTGCATCTGAAATGAGGTGGCATAAAGAAAAGCGTGTTGTAACAAATGATACATTATGACATCCAGCTGGTGGAAACATTTGTACCACTAATTTCCTCAGTTTGCTCCTGACCCACGAAATGTTCGTTTAGGATTAGCTTTAGATGAGTTTAATCCATTCGCAAATATGAGTACTTTATATAGTATGTGGCCCATTATGCTAATTCCTTATAATTTACCACCATGGAAATGCATGAAGGAAACAAATTTCTTCATGTCTTTGCTTATACTAGGACCGAAGTCTCCTGGAAAAGAAATAGACATTACTTGCAACAATTGATTGAGGAGTTGAAAGAGTTGTGGAATAATGGTGTTCGCACTTATGATTGTGTCAGTGGTGAGTACTTTAGACTATGTGCAAGTTTGTTATGGACTATTAATGACTTCCCTGCATATGGTGATCTGTCTGGGTGGAGTACTAAGGGTTATCAAGCATGCCCTATTTGTATGGAAGATACATCATCATTTCAAATAAAAGGAAAAATTGCTTACATGAGGCATCGATGTTATCTTCCTAAAAATCACAGTTGGCGTAGAAGTAAACAACATGATGAAAAGGTTGAACGTAGACCTCCGGTTTCAATGAATGGAGAAGAGATGTTAGAACAATTGAGTACGATAAATCTTCTTGTACTTAGCAAACATCCAAAAAACAAGATAAGAAAAGGAAGTAAAGTGTAAATTAGATGAAGCAAAGTATTTTATTCCAACTTCTTATTGGCAACGACTATTGTTGTGACATAAGTTGGACGAAATGCACATCGAAAAAAACATTTGTGATAACTTTCTTATCACCTTGTTAAACATTGAAGGAAAGACAAAAGACACGACCAATGCATGATTGGATTTACAAGATCTAAAGATAAGAAAAGACTTACCTTTGCAACAAGAAGGGTCTAAATTTGTAAATTTGCATGCCGCATATACATTGACTACTCACAAAAGGGTTGAATTTTGTAAGTTCTTAAAATTAGTGAACTTTCCAGATGGGTTCGTGTCAAACATATCCCGATGTGTGAGTGAGAAGGATGGAAAAATATGGGGGCTAAAAACTCATGACTCACATATTTTACTTCAAAGACTTCTTCCTATTGGTGTTCGAGCATACTTACGGAAGGATGTATCAACTGCTGTTGTTGAGTTATATATATTCTTCATGATTTGTGTGCAAAAACAATACACATAAGTGACTTGGATCGATTACAGGCAGATATTATAATCATACTTTGTAAATTGGAAAAAATATTTCCACTAGCATTCTTCGACGTAATGAGGCATTTATCAGTTCATTTGCCGTATGAAATAAAAGTGGTTGGTTTTGTTAGTTATAGTTGGATGTATCCTATCAAAAGGAGTTTACGAACCCTAAAGCAATACATACGAAACAAAGCACGTCTTAAAGGTTCCATTGTTGAAGCATTTGTAATGAATGAATCACTTAATTTTTGTTCATTGTACCTATGGGAAATTGAAACACGATTCAATAGAGATGAATTGAACGATGATAGAATCATTGACACTGATCTCTACGATGAACTTGAAGTGTTTACACAAAGTGCACGACCGATTGGGGCCTTAACTTTAAGGACTTTATCAACAGATGAGAAGCAAACTGCACATTGGTATATATTGAACAATTGTCCTCAGTTGGAACCTTATCGTAGGTAAGATGTAAACATATTGAAATACCAAATTATAAACTTTAACTTCAAAGTAGGAACTATTGTACTAAACATTCAATTTATTATGGTGTCAATAGGCGACATCTGAGACATATTCGACATGAAGCACAAAACTCCTCTAATCTCAAACAAATGCACAAACAATAATTTCTTGACTGGTTCAAATCTCAGGTATGTGGTATATAGAACTCGATTGCTAAGATTATTGGATATATATTATCTTAACGTTCTAATCTAATTAAACAGGTACAGAGAGGAATATATATCGGATGATATTTATTCATTAGCGATGGGACCGACTTCTGAGGTGGGCTTCTATAGTGGGTGTGTAGTTAATGGGGTACGATTTCATACTGCACATCGCGATAATCGTCGAATGACACAGAACAGTGGAATATATGTGCCTGGAGAAAGTGAAGGTGATGAGTTTAATTTCTATGGTGTCTTAGACGAGGTGTTAGACTTCCATTTTGCAAAAAAAGATGCATCATGATGTTTAAGTGTAGATGGTTTGACACCGACCCTAAAAAATAAGATCACTCATAGATTTAGGGTTCATATCAATTAATACATCTCACTATTGGTATGACGATGACCCGTTCATTCTTGCAAATCAAGCACAACAAGTTTTCTATCTCGGTGGCCCTAAATATGGCACAAACTGGAAAGTTGTACAAATAGTTCAAAATAAACGCTCATGGGACTTGCCAGAGGTCGATGACGTTGGGAATGGCCAACTGGATGTGTTAGAAGTTGTCGGTGGAATTAGAGTTGAGAAATCCATTGATGATTGCACATTTTGTAGAAATGACTTTGAACCTACAATTGTGGAGCGACAAACTACTTACCAACATGACGATGATGGATTCATAAATGATGAATCAGAGGATACACGTTCATTTTCTGACATAAGCTTGAATTTCGATGAACATCATGATCGATCAAGTCCTGACAATGACTAACTAAGTAATTTCAATACATTAATTCTTAAGTTTATGCGTGTTTATGAGTATTTTATCGTAACTCTTGTTTTCTTGTAGGCATATATATGGTTGGTCCGTTTGATGATAACCACGAAGCAGAAGATGAATTTGATGCAATTGAGTTTCTTAACACAGGATCTTCCACAGGGGATACTTTAGTTTAGTTGGCCTTTACGAATATACTTTTTATTAAATCATATAACTAATTGTGTTTAGTATTTTTTAGATGGAAGTTCAATGGTTGCTAGATCATGTGGGTACTCACATTACATTGAGTTGGATTGATATGTCGAACATCATAGGAGAATTCCAATCGAGATCCTGTTTGAGTTGAAGAAGCCAGTCCGTGCTTGGTGTCACACCCCCTCCCAGATTTCCTTCCTAACCTAGAAGTAGGTGCGACCTACACACACTCGTCATCGTATATCTTGAAACACAATTCAATACCAAATCAATTGTACAAAGCTTTACGCTAGTAAAACATCATAAGTTAAACATAAGTTTTAAAATCAGATTTCTCAGCTCATAATTTATCATAACAAGTATTTGTTCAGCATACAGTACAAAACTCACTCTCGTTATGCCACAAGGATCATGTATGTCAAAACATGTACATAGACTGAGTATTTACAATTATCCCAGAGAACTAATGTCGAGTAAACCCAGACGAGGATCTTCTGTAGGCTAGGCATCCCGGACACGCTCGCTACCTGAAACGAACAACAATAAACAAGAAAGCATGAGCCTAAAGCCCAGTGAGTGACTAAGTTATCTAATTACAATTTAATCCTTGAGTTAATGTTGATCATAAAAACTACTATATATCTTATTAGTACAGATTCCTGGGTTACTCATGCTATTTAACAATATAACATAAATATCTTTCCAAGAAGCAGCGGAGCAAAGCTCGACGCTATTAACCTCATAATTCAATTCCTATTATTCATATATTCACACACCTTCACATTTCGTCCCTCGACGTTTCAACTCTAAGTGCTTTCTCATATTGTCCCTCAGCACTGAGTTCCATATTAATCCACTACTCAAGTGCCTTCACACATGGTCCCTCAGCACCGACCCATCATGTACTGGTTTTCCATATGCCTTCTCACAAGGTCCTTCGGCATTGGAATCCATCTCAATCAATTTCTCAAGTGCCTTCACCCATGGTCCTTCAGCACTGTGTATCATATATCATATCCCCATAGGCCTTTACACATGGTTCTTCGGCCGTGGGTTGCATTTAGATAACACGCATACAGGAGTTCATATAACATACTCATTTTCACTTGCACAATGTTAGGAATAATCCTTAGATGAAATAGAAAATCACTCACGATTTGTCTTAGGCCCCGAGTGGATTATATGCTTTTCCTAGCTCTTCTTGGCCTGTAAAAACAAATTTCTCACATTAAGTTTCCTTTGAACTCCTTTTTCATAATCATTAAGTATGCATATTCATAACTAGCGATAATCTATGTCACTAGCGAGACTATCAGCGAAATTCACACTACTGGGTACTGCACTAGCGAAACCGGAGTGAACTAGACTAGCGATATCACCTTAAGGAGCGATACCCAGCGAGACTTCAGCGAGAGTTGTGAGACACATAGCTCTTTGCATTATCAGCGACACTCGTTCCGCTGCTCACTCTCCAGCTCCTTAGCGATACCACTGTCTAGCACCACCTGATATCACGGTTTCCTTCCTTCCCTTCTAACTCTTTCTTTATCCTGCTAAAAACCATATTACAGCCAAAATCAGAACTTCCCTTCTTCTACAATAGCTTACCTCAAAATTTCAGACCATGACTCGTCTTCGTTTGAGAATTATCCCCAAATAACTTTGGCTGCCTTGAATTGTTTAGCAGTTCAACTCCGCTTATTTCCCCTAGAGATTAACACATTTTTGCTCGAATTTAGCTTAAACATCCTTCATGGAAGTTGCTAAGAATTAAATCAACTTAGTAACCTCAAAAGTTTAGTTATAGCTTCAACTTCCTTAGCTCACTCTCCTTCAAATACTGATTGGTGTCCAGATTTATCAGCAACAATCAAGCTTCTGGTTCCAGCTTCAAAGTCACCATGAAAATGATCTGGTTTCTACCTGAATTCGATATAAGCACCTTCTTCCACCTCTCCTCGTTGTTCGTCTGCGAAATTGAGTTAATCTGAGTTCGAAAATATGTCCAAAAGGGTTTAATTATTCAATGCTATGTCAATATAAATCACCGACTTACCAGCTCTAACATCATCTTCCTTCTTGAATTAGCCAACGCAACCTTCCGCACATGGCTTTGGCAACGCATAACTTCAATTTACCATGCCACTGATTTCCCAACGCCGAATAACCGACTACCGCATGGCCCTCTCAGCCACTTTCTATGCCCGACGCATACCGTTCTTCAACGCATAGGCCATCTCAACGCATAGCAATGCCAACTTCTAGCACATAGTAGCCTTTAACACATACTTTCAACTAACGCCTATTGCACCCTTCTTCCTTCCCATCTACTTCCACGCCGAGCTGCCCTCTTCAACGCATGCCTACCAGCGGCCACTCTTGTCAAGCTTTAGACATACCCTCAACTCATGGTCACCCATCACATGGCTAACACTTAACCATTTTTGCTCTCACCCAACTAGGCCAATTTTATTTGCTCACCTGTCCTATAATTTCTTCTTACTTATCTTCTCTCAATAACAAGTACGGGGCTTACACTTGGGCTACAAGATTCAACAACGCTATTGGTACGATTGTGAAGGAAGGCTTTCCAGTATGTTGTGCCATGTGGACGGATGTGTCGTTAGATTTGATTGATGTTGTTAAAAGTTGAATTCAAGTAAGTGTTTAATGTGTTTTTCATTAATAAATATGAAATTGGAATATAATACTTCTCTTTTTATGTAGAACTACTTCGAGGTTAACATATCTTACCTCGTGTGCAAAAATTCTTCAAACATCAAATGCAAACATCCTTTAAAGAGTATAGGTCGGATTTGCATAAACACTACAGGCGGTTTAACAATCCTGAAAAGGCATGTGCAAACCCATCCAAACGACTTAAATCCATCATTGAAGATTGACATCTTTTGTGTAATAAGTTTGAGAGCCCTGAATTTAAGGTATGGTCTTACTTTCCTTTCATTAATTTTCCTCTTTATACAATTTGGTATTTCTTAAGCATTTGTTTTATCTCTATTAGAAACTGGCAAAGACTAATAAGAAGAATTAGACAGAACTAAAATTCAATCATCGAGCTAGTCCTAAGACATGCATCAACATACAACAAGAACTAGTGAGGCATGTGCTTGACAGTGATTCATTATCTATATTTAATCACTAATAAACTTTACTTTACGTGTCTTTTGGATTTTAAAGTGTGTAAGATGGGCAGCAGTGTAGACCAATTGACCTATTTAAGAAAACACACTCGTGAGATATCCAGTGGGTGATCTAAGCCGCCAGTGATGCACATGTAACGCTGTTTTTCATTAAGTAATATATGCTCATGTAAATACATGTTATATATTATTACTCATTTATATTGTTTTAATTATAGACACAGATGATGAAATTGGAAGGGACATCAACTTCAAAAGGGAGTCAACCACTTTCACAAGAAGAAATATGTGAGATGGTGTTGGGAAGACGACCAAGACATGTTAAAGGTCTTGGTTAGGGGCCAAAACCAAAGCCATGAAAGTATATCTCCCCATCATCGATTGAGTCTATGCAACATAGAGAGTACGAACAAGCAATTGAGATACAAAACTTGAAAGAGCAACTTCAAGAACAAAAGGCAGAGATTCAACAAGAGAGGGAAGCAAGGAATGCAACGAGGGCAAGGCTTATGGCAACAAAAGCAGAGATAGATGTTCTAAAAGAAATGATGAAACAATTTATGGATCATAGGGAGGACCTTCGAACTAGGTATGCACTGCTAATTTTTTTTTTTAGATTGTTTCAAACTAATATGGATAGAAATCTTGCATATTAAGATTGTTTGAGGTCTGTTGCTATCCTGCAGTTATGGTAGCAAGTGTAATACATTCATATATTAGGAAGTCTTGCATATTGAGATTGGTTGAGGTCTGTTGCTATCCTGCAGTTATGATAACAAGTGTAATACATTCATATGTTAGGAAATCTTGCATATTGAAATTGTTTGAGGTATGTTGCTATCCTGTAGTTATGATAGCCACTAAAATACATTAATATGTTAAGAAGTCTTGCATGTTGAGATTGTTTGAGGTCTGTTGCTATCCTGCAGTTATGGTAGTTAGTGTAATACCTTCATATGTTCAGAAGTCTTGCATATTAAGATTATTGTTTGAGGCTTGTTGCTATCCTACAGTTATGGTAGCAAGTGTAATATATTCATATGTTAGTAGTTTGTAAGAACAAAATGTAAGCAAACTTTCCATTTGAAAAGTTGTAGGTTAGAGGTTTTGATTAAGCTCAATCAATTTCATCTTGTAGCATCATATGAAACCGTTTATAGATTTTTTGATCAGATTATGTTCCTTGAACTGTCTCCATTGGGTTCATCCTTATCTGTGAGAATTCAAAGCTAACTGCAGCTTCTTGGCCCTTGAACATGTGATTGGTTCTAGCGCATTTGGCAGATAATATTGTTGTTCTTAGTTTGTTGAAAATCTAGTGTTTGATCACCCATTTGCATTTGATGGTTGTTGTTCCCTTTGCTCGTAAGATGTGAAATTATCTTGGGTTGTTTAAGGGCGAGATTAAGAGAGTGAGAGTGAGAGAACGAGATTGGAGAGCGAGAGCGAGATTGAAAGATAGACAGCGAGATTGAGAGAGTGAGAGAGAGATTGAGAGATAGAGAGAGTGAAAGCGAGATTGAGAGAGCGAACTCTCACTCTTGCTCTCTCTCTCGCTCCTGCTCTCGCTCTCTTTCTCTCTATATAAGATGTATTAAATTTGTGCTCTCTATAAGATGTATTAAATTTGTGCTTGATACATTTTTTTTATAATTATAATAAGTATTTCACTTTTGTTTTTGTTGTTTATTTTTCAGGACCAACTTTTAGCCAAGCTAGAAGCCGGTCTTCATTTTTTTTTTTTTGTAATGTCTGTGTTTTGGGACAATTATGTAATTTTATTATCAAACTTCTTTTATGTATTTGCAACATTATGGATTTATGGAACTAATCAACTTAATGATGTATTTCTAATATTGAATGGATTTTGCTTATTACTTGGTATAATTTGTTTCTTTTTAGGTACAAACCAATTGGTATGAAGCAGGAGTTTTGAAAAGAAAAAAAGGGCTTATGTCGGCGCCATATTGTATAATGAGGCATTGACATTTCGAGGATATGCTGACGCCACATTGTTATCGTCAGGATATAAGAAATACCAATGCCAAGTATGTGTCGTCGACATTGTGGGGATACGCTGATGTCGTTTGCATATCGTTGGCATGCAAGAATTGCTGACGCCTCATCTAATCGTCGGCTTATCAAACATTTGTTGACACGTTTTGCTAGCATCAACATAGGTTTGACTTCACTCGGCGTCGGTAGTTCCAATCAACGTTGACGCCTGTGTTTCTTAGTGTCGGCGTTGATCCTGTCAATGGACCTACGCCGACAATAATCGCTGACGGCTACATTGCGTCGGCATAGGATGCACCGATGCTTTTTTCAACCTACGCCGACACGTTTTGACATCGGCGATTTCTTGTAGTGGATTGTCCTTATAAATAAAAGTTCATAGCTCACTCAGAATTAAGGTCAAGTAACCTATGGTCATCGTATGAAAAGTTAATTTATTCAATTAACGACATTATAAAGAGAAATTAAACATTTCGCGATCTGGTCTTATACAAACTCTTTGAATATGATACCCACACTCACATGTCTCCATGTGAATGATTACAGTTACATATTTATGTAACACTTTACAACTCAGGTAACAATTATAAAGTGAGTTGTATCTGCAGTGTTACCAGGATAAGACACTCACTCTTATCCCTATACTACTTACCTTTTTTGTTATTACTTAAATATGATTCAACTTTGTATGTTAACGACATATATGTTTAAGTTTACATAAAATAACTATGGATCTTAGTTTATTGGATTGAGTTAATGTCAATAAAAATTCAAATAAAATAACTTACTTTATTGAATAAATAGTTTGGATTTACAATTTTATAAATTACAAGAACCCAAAAAATTTAGAACACCCATCTCAACTAGAAGTTAAAACAATTAAAAAGAAGTTAGAAGTTAGAATAAAGAACAAATAATGTACCATATTTATTAACTAAAAATTTCAATAAGGTGGGACTGCGTTAATTTTAAGTGGTCAAATCCTTAAACAAAAGTCTCTTTTTATTTTTTAACTTTATAAAACACGGTCAAAAGAACCATATTCTCATTAAACAACCCATATATCTCCATATTTCTAATAGCATCCATGAATTTTAACTTTTCTTTTTTTTTTTTTTCAATTAGTAATTTAATATAATATTTAAAAAGAAGTCTACAAGATTAACTTGTGTTCAAACTCCTACAGTTTCTTATTTTATCCCTAATGGATATTAATTTAACAAAAATTAAACTCTCTGTCTTCGAAATTGATTGTAAAAGCATTAAACCAGTTGAGACATGTTCATGACGGCGTATCTATCAATCTTATTTGTTTTTTTTTTCCTAATAATATATGCGGTGGGATAATACTGTTAGATGATATGATATTAAATTTGCTTTCAGCTATCAACTTATGTTGTTGAGTCAACCAATAATTCAAGATGAATAACGTAGTCCGTAGAAGTCCTGCTCCCCTATAATATTAAATTTGTCTTCACTTATCAGCTCCCTTATGATATTAAATTTGCATTCACTTATCAGCTACAGTTGTTGGGTCAATCAGTAATTTAAAAAGTACATGCTTTATATGCTAGATGAGCTATGTAGATAACGACGTATCAATCTTATCTCTTATATACAACTTTGATTTGACTACACTTCTATAAATACACATCAAACAACTCATGGAAATCAGGCAAACCACCTCATAGGTTTTGCATAAAATTAATTAGGTCATCACATAATGACTTATGTGCCATGCAGTTGTTCCAAAAGGTGGATTAAAATCCCTGATGCTGAGACTCCTTGTGTTCAAGACATGGCAAAGTTTGCTGTAGAGGAGTTCAACAATGAACACAAAGGGAGCTTGAAATACAAAAGGGTTATTGAAGGTTGGTATAAGGAATTGGATGAAAACAACATAAGGTACCGTCTTCATGTTCATGTCAACGACTGTCTTAGACGTCTACTCAAATTTATGGCTATTGTGTTCACACAACATAATGAAAATGATGAAATTACTAAGACTCTTGAATCTTTTGAGCAGCTTTTCTAAAACAAGTTATCAAACTACTTCCTTTTTTGTTGTTCTAGGTCTAGGCTAAAATATTTGTCACCTATATTTGGTGAGTGTTTTATCTTTGACTATCTATGTATGTATTTGAATAATCATATGTAATGAATACAGTACCTATTTAAACTATACATCTCTATGTGGTTAAAGTACATATTATATTGATCAATTTGATGTTATCAATTGTATATGATGTTTGTGTAATAACCAAATATTCATCCGAATGATAGTTGTGTCGTGAAATTAATTTCGGTATGCCTTCGGTACTAATCATTTTACGTCGACTACTCCTAAAATTAGCACATAGAGGAACCCTCATCGAAAATGGATTAGAATCAGTGGAAACTTCTTCAAGTAGTAAAAAGATATTTCTTTTTATTCAGGGCTTCCTGAACGGCAATATGAGTAAAGAAAGATCCTACTACCACTATAGCCATATTTTGCATGCTAAAGAGGAAGCCTATGCTTTGATATATAAACTCCTCAACCAAATCAAAATTTTCACACATAGGACAAGAAGATTTTTCTTAAATAAAGTTTTGCAATAATGGGCCAAAAGTCCGAGTCATTCCCAATTATATTTCCTTGAAACTATCAAAATTAGATCAATTGATGGTTAGAAATGCAAATAAGAAAGATGGTTTTGTGATGATATAATAAAAAAGGTGCACCTTTTGAGCTATATCCTTTTTGTTTTTTAATGTATATTTTTGTGTCTCTTATAAAAAGTAACATTATCTTGTTAGTGGTGAACATCCGTCAGTCAACATCAGTTTTGGGACAAAAGAACAAAGAAGACATTAAAAAAACATGAATAAGAGAGAATGAAAAAAGAAGAAAAATGATTTGAAGAATAAAATAAGAGAGGGAGAACAATAACACAAAATAATAAAGATTAAAGATCAAGGAGAAACAAAATAAAGAAGAGGAAGAGAGGAGAGGGTTTTCATGAGAGAAAAGGGGAAGAAGAAGAGAAACGAAGAACGTAGGAATTGGAAAAGGAAGGAAGAGAGAGAATAAAAAAATGGAAAAGGTTTAGTTGCAGGTGAGTTTCTACAACCTCTACTACACCCAATTAAATTAAATATGGATATATGACAATATATTCTTTTTTAAAAAAAATAACTTTTTCGTGGTTAAAAAGTGGGAAGTGCAGCCTAGGCCATCTAAGTATTACTTTAAAAAAATTATTAATTTATAAATGGTATTTGGTTTATGAGAAAACCACTTTGCAGCCATGGTTTTGAGCTTTGAATGTGATGTGACTACACATCTTTCTAATATTCTTTTCACTTTCATCCTATCCACAGTATTAAATATAGGTCTCAACATTATTGATATTTCTATTGATATTTTCATTTTATAAACTCAGATATCAACATAACGGATAAATCAATATTTTTGTTACATCGTAAAAAAATTCATGAAACGTGAGGGAATAAGCAACAAAATGTCATTAATATAAATATAATATAAAAAATAGATATTTTACTATTTTAAAATCATAAAATATGTATTTACTCATTTAAATTTAAATTTAAGTTTTTTTTATTTTTATAATTTTTCCAGAAATATACATCGAAATCGACATTTTATCGATATTTCTATCGAAATTTTTATAAAATTAAGACCTTGATATTTCTGTCAGCATCGACCTTTTAAACCTTGATCCCATCTATACACAATTTTAAGATATTTTTATAATTAAAATATATAATATTTATATTATATAATATAATATATTTAAGAAAAAAATACAATATATTATTATTAATATTTGGACGGATTCGGTCGGAATCAGTTTAATAGTCGGTCACATGTGGTCGATTTTAACAAAATTTCGAAAAAACCGCCATGTAATTGGTTTTTTAAAAAAACTTCCCTCTAACCTTCTGTTTGGTCGATTTTGATTGTTTGGCTCGGTTTTTCAATTATCTCTGCTCATCCCTCATCTTGCTTATAATAGATTCATGTTAGCCTTTGAAAATAAAAAAAATAAAAAATAAAAAAAATTCAAGTTAGGTATAAAGCTTTAATGGCACCATATTATATTTTGGCCATTACATAGATGACAACATATATGGATACTCTTGATCATGTAATCATCTTTAATTTGAGAGAAAATAATGCATTTACAAATAAAAACGATTAACTAAAAAACCAGTAATAATAATAAAATAAAATAAAATTTGAGAATAGTTTACCTTAATATGTTAAATATAGGACTTTCTACAATTGTAGTGTAACGACCCAACTCCCTAGGACTCTAACTAGAGCGTCATTTAGTACATGCATACAACTCAAACGACTGCATTTTTCATAATAGTAACTAAAAATCAAGGGATTTTATTATGAATAAATTTGCCAAAATTTAATAATAAAAAATCTTTGATCGAGGTACCCCTAAAACATTAACGTGTCAAAACGGAAAACTTAGCTTAAGACCTCTAGTAGCATTAAAGAAATAATAATAAAAAAACATAGTTCTAATTTCAAGTGCCAAATCCCAAATACTAAAACAAAAAACATGAAAACTCTTGCGGAAGCATTAGTTTGGTCTCAATAACATTCGCCAAGGTCTCCTTTCCCTTACCTGAAAAAAAAAAAAATCATGAAAAAGGGTGTCCTTGGGTGAGTACAGAGTACTGGGGAAGTACAGAGTACCGGGGAAGTACAGAGTACCGGGGAAGTACAGAGTACCGGGGAAGTACAGAGTACCGAGTACCGGGGAAGTACAGAGTACCGAGTACTGGGGAAGTACAGAGTACCGAGTACTGGGGAAGTACCGAGCACCGAGTACCGGGGAAGTACCGAGCACCGAGTACCGGGGAAGTACCGAACACCGAGTACCGGGGAAGTACCGAGTACCGAGTACTGGGGAAGTACCGAGCACCGAGTACCGGGGGAGTACCGAGCACCGAGTACCGGGGAAGTACCGAACACCGAGTACCGGGGAAGTACCGAGTACCGAGTACTGGGGAAGTACCGAGCACCGAGTACCGGGGAAGTACCGAGCACCGAGTACCGGGGAAGTACCGAGCACCGAGTACCGGGGAAGTACCGAGCACCGAGTACCGGGGAAGTACCGAGCACCGAGTACTGGGGAAGTACCGAGTACCGAGTACTGGGGAAGTACCGAGTACCGCCGAGTACCGAATACTCGGAACACTCTATCCAAAAAGTGCAACAAGCTAATAACATGCATCTGGTGACCCGAAGGCTCATAAAACGCTCAAGCGTAGTAGGAAACTTGTTGATTTTTGGGAACATAGCAGGAAACCAGTAGGCCTCGACAACATAGTAGGAACCCCGTAGGCTTCCATTAACACATAGCAGCGTTAGAAGGAAAATGGTCACTTCTCAATTAAGATATATCATGCTTTCTATAAATTTCAATGTAAACCATAGAACATGTCTCAAAGTCCCACACATAACAGGGTGATTCTAGTAATAAGATTACTTACCTTGGATTAAATAGCTATCCAAGGAGTCAATCATCACAAAATTCTTTGGATTAAAACCTAGAGCATAAACACCAAACTTAAATTAAATCTCTAAGCTTAATTTCAAATCACAAATTATTCAAATCTTAAACCAAATAATTTTATCCAAAGCCTGGCTTAACTTAAAATCGCTTCCAATTTTCCAAATCAATGCAACTTTAAGCCAACTATCCAAAAATAAAAATTAAAGATTGACTTCCGACATTACAATTGTTTTAATTGGCGGTCTCAAAGTCTCAAAACTCACAAAAAAATGACACTTTACCACGCTAGACATCTTGCTTCTAGCTAAAAACTCCTCAAAAAACAATGGGATCCAAAGCTCAAATTGAGGGCACACAAAATTAACTCAACGTTCAACGAATATATAAGATCCAATCAAAAAACCAAAGTCTTACCCAAGACGAAACTCGGCGACAGCATCGTTCCCCAAATGACGGCGACGACAGTGACCGAACGACGGAATGACTGGTTAGGCGACGACTGGGCGAAGGTGACGACGACGACACGACTTCGTGGATCTATCTAGGCGGCGGCGAACACGAGCAACGATGGTTGGGGAGGAGGACTGGCGGTGGCCGACGGCTGAGAACAAAAGAAAGCGGAACAAGAGAAAGAAAGCTGAGGGCGGCAGCGACGGCATGCTCACGCAAGAGAAGAAGGAGTTGATTTTTTTTTTTTTTTTTTTTTTAACTTACCATGCATACCGAGACCTACATAATATATATATATTTAAGCTCCTCTTTTTCCTTTTCTATTTACCCTTTTCCCAAATAAAATACTAATAAATCTCAAATCTCCAAAACCAATAAATATCACTACAAATATGCATATAAATATATATTTCTTTCTCTCTTCTCCTCGTAAATCCTCAAATTCAAATCAAATTCCCAAAACCCTAACCAACTTTGCTTAAATCAACACAAATTTTCAAATCACTCCAATTCCAAATCTTTAAATTTAAATTCTAACTTCTAATCTCCCACAAATAAATTCAATTTTCCACTGTTAAATAAAAACTAAAATTTTCCAATCTTCAACGCTTAACTAAGATCAAATTATCCAAATCACAATAACTTGATTTTAACCTTAACTCAATTAACACCCAAATAATTAAGATAATTAAATTAACCAAATTAAAAATTACCTCAAATTTTGGGTCATCACATATAGCTTAAATAAATAAGTCTAATTAGACGGTTGTTTAAACTTTTCTATTTCTACGGGAATAGTCTAATAGGCTATTATTTTACACAAAAAATTGACCAAATTTACTTTTTCAACCCTCCTTATCATCAATTTTCTAGTATATTATAATTATATTCGACATGCGCTTAAGATATCAATAGAGAGATGATCGACATTAAACTAAAAATATGAAAGAAAATAAATGAAATCTCTTAAAATAAAGGAAACATTAATTTGAAATATTTTGTATTAAATGAATATCAACATAAATTAATAAATAACCAAAACAAAGTAAAAAAATTGCAAATGATTTTAATAAGGAAAAACAATTAAATATTTAAAAATAATGAGAGATAATGTAATTAATGATATTTCAAAAAATAAAATCCTTATATAACTAATAGTAATGATAAAAAATTTTATTATAAAATACTATGAAATTAAAAGGAGAGAGAATCTAACAAAAAGTTAAAAATATCTCAAAATGCCGATGAAATTTAGTTAAGAAATATTACCATATTTTAGGACATTTGTGAAATATTGGTTAATAAACTAATTCCCTCCATCTTTAAATCTTCTAGAAAAAATTATTCATTTTTCTTTTTGCTCAAAATTAATAGATTGTATTTTAACCCCTAACTTTTAATTTCATCCATTGAAACTTCAAACTTGAATATGTGGAGCAAGTAAACATCGTGGATTAAGTTTCTATTTTAATCACTGGTTAGAAATATTTCCCTACACATGGTCAAAGTTATATATTCCTCCATAAGAGAGGTACTTATTTTTATTTTTGTTTTTGTTTTGTTTTTTTTTATTTTTCAAAAAACTTACCAAAATTAAAAAAAAAAAAACCTAAATAATTAATGATTATGGCGCCATCATCTCTTGAAGACCATGAACCCAACTTTTGAAAGTAGTACCCACATGGAAACAAACGAACTAATCTTATGTTTTTGCTCGCCTTACGTGTCGTTATGAGCGACGAAAAGTCTGAGGAAGATCCATACACTAACATCGTTGAAGGTGGCGACAAGCATGGCAATTTTGTCGGCTTCAGTCATGAGGAGTTTGAGTTTGGTTAAAATGCAGGTGAGAATAGCAAAAAGGTTGTGATGGACATAGCGATGCTTATTAATACAATGAACTGTTGCCATTGTCAACAGTATTACGAAGGATTTGAAGGCAAACACCGATGCCGAGGAGGAGGATAGAGACGCTGCAAGGAAAAGTATGAAAGTGCTCAATCTAAGAGTTGTTTGGGGAGTTGAAATGTAATAGGATTATTGAAAATTAGAGAAGTATTAGAATGTGTGAGGACTCGAGGAAGAAACCGAACTGAAATTATGAAGCGTGAAACTGGTAGCAAATGAAGTTGGGTTGAAAACTGTCGAAATGGAATGAATTTTGTATATGAAGTTGAGTTGAAAATTGTCGAAATGGAATGAATTTTGTATTACAAATCAAGCTCAAAATACTCAATTCAAACATTGGTTTTGGATTACATTACAATTTCATCCCATTCCATTACTGTCCCCAAACACCCCCTAATTGATTGAGAGTAAATTGAGCTTTAGGCCAATGAAATATATTGACAACAAACAACATTGACAATCAATTCGAGAATGGGAAGAGTACTCTATTATGAGAAAATATGATGTAAATAAACTTTGTATATGCCAAAAGTCGGGGAACTGAGTAGAATCATGCCATAAAATTTGAAAAAAAGTCTTCGATATTATATTGAAGAAATAAAAGAAGCAACACAATAATCATAGAAGATAAGAAAAGAAAATTTAAAAAAAAAAAAAAAAAACCTCTATCTAAAAATTGAAAAAACACACCTAGGCGAGTCTATTACAATTTTCTTTTCTCAAAGAATAAGATATAAGTACATATCACAAAATAACACGTGGCTTTAATAATTTTTTTATAAATATTTATTTTTTAAGTTAATCTAAAAGTAACTTCTACTTATAAGTTTACTATCATATGTTTGACATTTTGTTACTTTGTGAATCGCAACTTCTCTATTTGCATATGTATATCAAAGATCAATTTTGACCTAGTGGTTATTGGTTAATTCGAATTTTTCTATTTTTATTGTATTAAAAAAGATAATTTTTATTACTATTCTTGTGACAAGTATTATCTCTTTGCTAGCGATGACACTCGAATATATACTCTTGGACTTTGAAAGGGGAAAATTTAAAATGAGTGTGACAATATATTTTGATAGGTTAAAAGTTTATTTTGCCCTTTTAAGCTATTATTCCATTTTTGAAACAATGTTCTTATAGATCTTAATGTGCTTTGGTATAATTTGGCATTATCCTTTTTTTTTTTCTCCTGAAAATTTCTCCTAAAACAAAAGTACTGAAATACAACCGTTCAAATTAAAGTCCATGTGTGGAAGTTTCAAAAAATAAAAAATAAAGAAACTATTAGTTGCACAGTTATTAATTCTTTGATTTGAAAAGTAATTAAAAATAGGTACAAATAGCTATTTTAGTTGACTTTAGTGTTTGACTCACAAACTTTATAAGTTCGTGTTAAATAAAATTCAACTTCAATAGTATTTATTATTTAAGTTTGCACATATATCCAAAAACTCTATCTTCCTTGCTTTCTTTATTTTGCACATTATTGAGGAACTCCGTCCCTATAACTCTACATCTCAAACACAAACTTTCTAATTCCAACATATTAACTTTTGATTTCATAACTCAACCTAGTGCCCTAAATAACTCCTATCACAAAGGGTAACTATTGTGTGTAGAGTTGAGTTGTGTTGTCTTGGTTTAATATATTTTTGGAATTAATATGTCTTTATTTGGAGTGTAGAGTTAAGTTATTAAGTTGGAGATACATGGTACAATTTTTTGTAACTTAAAGAAGTTTGGCTCTCTATTGCATGTTTTTGTTTGCTTAACTTATGTTTGAACCATTCCGTTATACACATATCTTTTTCAATTCTCAACACTCAATTGAAATGTTAAGTTAAGAGCTTCACATATATTTTACAATTTTATGCACTGTACTTGAGGTAGATAAAAAACTTTTTTCATAAGATCAAGAAATTTTACAACATATTTTCACATTTATGGAATGTATGAATGGAACATGCAAATAAGTAGGCCATCAATAAGTTTAGAGTTTTTCTATGGCCTCTTATTTCAAATTTTAGGTTAAGGTTTATTATGCATGTATGTTCATTGATTTAGCTCATTTATATGTGCCACTATTGTAAACGTGTTTTACAAAAAACTTGAAAAAAACTTATGAGATGATTCTTCACACACAATTGTTAAACCAGTAGCACTGACAACACAATTAACACAAAAGTTCAACACACAGAAGGAAATAGAAGAACACAGGAATTGGTAATCCAGTTCGGTGATAACCACCTATGTCTGAGGGGGAGTGTGCTCATGAAAGATATTCTACTAAAATGAAGAAGTTAAGCATTTACAACAGAACACTTATTTGAAAAGTAATAACTTCTATAGTGACTCTTGTTAAGCTTAACCAACTAAACCCTGAGACTTCTCCTGGGTGTGAGACTCCCTCTCACGATTACTTAAGCTCCCCTTAAATATGGCAATATTAGTGTCTTGAGCTTCTGTTTGCAACAGCACTTGAGACTCCCTTTCACCGTAGATATCTTTCATTAAAATTAGTGAACTCCCTCCACTGAAGATTATTCTTAGGATCCCCTAAAACAAGAAAACTTCACTTTCTTAGTATAAGGTCTCAAGCTCCCCTTAAGACCGATAACTCTGCTAGTCGATAATAAGCCTCAAAATTCTCCCAAGGGGCCACTCAAACTAATCTGCATGCAGTCTCGGAGGGACAATCATTCACATCGGAAAATTATGGTTCACTAAACAATAATGTAGAAAACTACACAGCCACACCAAGCAAAAATCCTTTCAGTACAAAAACGACTTAACCTAATTAGTCTTCACCAAACACCTTTAAGAACAACTCCAATAAAGGAAAACAATGTTGAAAACAGAAATAAACTTTGGAGACTGAAAAGGAATAATATTGGGAAAATAATATCTGCAGAAAGAACACTCGATAAGAAAATAAAAGATATTCTAACTCATGTAATAAAATGTCACAATCGGATGTCACGACTTTAACAATGACAACAACAACCTTTAACAACCTGCCTTAATGAAGAGAAGAACCAATACAAAAGTGCAATAAACTCCCCCTTTAGCCTTGATTTTTAAGGAAGAACATTCACCAACATAGATTAGAGCAGAAAAAAGTTTGATGCAAGAGAAACAAGGTCAGATCAGGATTAACAACATTCGAACATAAGTCACAAAAAGAACGTCCCAATACCAAACCAAAGAAAAAATAGTTAACAAAGTCTCAACAACCAGCAGTTAACAAAAACATAATCAATTCAAGAACAAACAAAGACCAAAACCAACAACACAACTTCCTAGCAACTTCTACCTCTTTCTGCTTGAACATCAATAGTAGAGTTAAGCGGAGTGAGACAACACAGAGCGCATGATTCTAAGAATCTCATCCACATCAGATTTTTGAGATGAAGAGCTGCTTAATCAACATGTCAATGTCCCTAGACTTGTTGGATAGCAACTGTAACACCTAACTACCAAAGGATGAAGCCATCAACTCGTGATTAGGTCCATTAACAAAAGGAACAAATGATGATGTTGTAGGGTAAAGGGACGAATGTCTCTAGAGAAGATGTGGATGAATATTGAGTAAGCTAGGAGGAGGGGCAGTCGGTTTAGATTCCATCAGAAGGTTGGGCTTTTGGGACAACATAATTCCACAAATTAGATAAGGGTAGCAAATAAGAAGCTTGAGGACCTTGGAGCCAATATGACGTTTGGTCTAATTAAGGACAAAAACTCCAAAATTAAAGGAAGATTTGGTGCCAATTTGAAACAATAATGTAGCTAAGAAAATAGAGAGCCCTGATTCGCACCAATTGGTGATACCAATCCTATGAAGCAAGACATACTTAACACTAAGCATGGTAGTGGATAATTGACCTTTCTTAGGCCACATAGACCGGGTCCCACCAAAGAGTTCAAACACAAGCTCCCGAAGAGAAGGTCTCGGTTTAGTAGCACTTTCTGAAGAAGTCCTTTGAAGAAATTGGTTGATAGTAGTTGGAGTAATAATAAATTAATGTCGACGAACATAAAATTTTTGAAAGTCAGGACTGGTAGGGTCATCAAAATCAGCTGAGAGGTTGACAATGAATTCTTGAATGAGTAGAGGGTAGTAAGGTCCAAGATTAAGAACAATTTTATCAAGACCAGATTCAAGTAGTAGATCCATTAGGCCAAGACACTCTTGAGCACTTATTGACAGCTCCTTTTCATCAACTATGTTGCGCTTGACAACATAGTTCCATAAACTAGCACTCTCTTATGAATGAAAAGAAACTCCATTAAGTGGGATAGATGAGACATTGGCACTTGAATACTGCTTCCCTTTGGTTTTAGGATCTAGCAATGCGAACAAGGTCAGCAACATCCTCTGCATCTGAACTGTTCTTGAAACCCCAAAAAGAATCATCATCAGAAGAAACAACCTGAACATCATCCCCTGACTTGTCAGAGGCAAGAAAGGTCTGAGCACCTTCCTCAACATCCTTTTGACAAACAATATTGTCTCGTGGAAGAGCCTTGTTGTCAGGATCATTAGGAGCAGGCACTTCCATTGAGCCTTAAGAACCACATTCGCAGAATCAACCTCAGGAATAACATTCACAGGAGCTTTTTCTTGCACGGATCATTTGTCACTTTATCAACAGGTTTCAGAGAAGTATCCTTACCAGTTTTCTCAAAGGGCTCCAATGGACTACCCAAACCACACTCAACATCCTTTTCAATATCATCGATTACAAAAGCAACAAATTCAAAGAGCATTTGGTTAACAAAATCATCTGAAATCTCTTTTTCTGATGTAATCGAGGAATGCTTATTAGAATCAACACCAACATAAGTTTCTTGACACAACACGATTCAGTAGCAGTTTTATCAACACACTTAGCCTGTCTCTACATTCTCAACATTCTCAACCTCACACCCAAATGTAACAGTTTCTTTTTGGTTACTAAGTGTAGCACCACTCTTGTGCATGTGATTAGACAGCTCATTAGAGGAGTTAACTTTGCTAGTATGAATCTCAACCCCCTTCCCTACTAGATTATGGAAGGTTAGGGCAGAAATGCTTACCTTCTCTTTCCCTTTCTCATCATATGAGATCATTCCACCAGCCGCTTGGCAAACGGAGGAGGTACTCCGATCTCAGAACTCTATATTGTCAAGCCATGAAACTGGACCCCATATTTTTTTGTAACAGTCAGAGGATCTTCCTCTTCAACAACTAGCTTCCTCTTGGCCTTCTCCTTGTATCTTACCATCTTGTTCAACAACGATGCAGTCCCTTAACAATTGATAACCATAAATTTACAATGCCTGGAGAAGATGAATAGGTGAGAGCCACAAAACCCCACGATTCTCCAAGGAAACCTGTTAAAGAGCAACTGCCAAGAAACCAAATAGAGAGGCAAATTTGAAATTAAAGGAGAACTGACCTGGTTATAATACCTACCAACTGAAGTAAATGCCATTCCAAGTGTAGAACAATACGCAGGCTGGACGGGGTAGGTGGGCCAATCAATTAATTGTTATGCGTGTAGAACATACAGACCTAAAGCTGCTCTTAAGGCCTCAAAACTTGTCGCATCCAAAGTGTTTGTAAAAATATCTACTAGTTGATTTTTCGTTTGATGTACTCTAGAGAGACTTGTTTTCTCTCCATGAGATCTCGAATAAAATGATGTCTAATATCAATGAGATCAAACGAAATGATGATCTAGATTTTTGGAAATATTGATCGCCCTCATGTTGTTAGAGAATAAAGTCATGGTGTCTTGGGGAACATCATATTCCTGCAACAATCCAGATCAATTAAGTGAAACTGCTATCTACAGCGATTTGTCCGGCTTTGACCATTGACAATGATACACAGTTCTGTTTCTTGCTAAACTAGGAGATCAAGTTGTTTCCAAGAAAGAAATAGCCTCCTGAAGTGCTTTTTCTATCTTATGAACTTCTTGCCCAATCTGCATCACAATAACCAACCAGTGAGCTACTCGTGTCAAAGGTATACAACAACCCATAGTCACTTGTGCCCTTGATATATTTCATAATCCTTTTGGTGCTCAACAAATGGCTATTTCATAGGTTGGACTGATATCTAGCACAAACTCCTACAGCAAAAGCAATATCAGGTCTACAAGTAGTTAGATATAACAGACTTCCAATAGTACTTCTATACAATTTTTCGTCAACAGGAATGCTTCTAGAGTCTTTAAAAAGTTTAGCATGAGTAGGAGCAGGAGTGGCTTTAACACGGGCCCTGTCGAGCTCAAACTTTTTGGCAAGATTCTTAGCATACTTTGATTGAGATAAGAATATTCCCTTCTTTAACTACTTGATCTGAAATCCCAGAAAGTAAGATAACTCTCCTACTATACTCATCTAAAATTCATCATGCATTTGCTTTACAAAAAGATCTACCATTTTCTGAGGGATACTACCAAAAACGATGTCATCAACATAAATCTAGACGATCACAAAATTCTTCTCGGACTTGTTTACAAACAGTGTTTTGTCCACACCTCCTCCCCTGTGACTATTTTTCTCAAAAAATTTGGTTAGATGTTCATACCATGCTCTAGAAGCTTGCTTAAGACCATACCAGGCTTTATTAAGATGATAGACATAGTTTGGATGAGTAGGGTCAACAAACCCTTTGGGCTGTTCAACAAAGACTTCTTCGTTTAAGTACCCATTTACAAGTGTACTCTTCACATCCATTTGATAAAGTTTAAATTTCAATAGACATGATATGCCTAAAAATGGCCTCTAGTCTAGCTATAGGAGCAAAGGTCTCATCAAAATCCATACCTTCCACCTGCGTCTACCTCTGAGCAACCAGCCGAGCTTTATTCCTTGTTATATTTCCTTGTTCATGTGACTTGTTTTTGAAAATCCATTTTGTTCCAATCATGTTCGCAGATTCAAGGCGAGGAACAAGTGTCCACACTTTATTTCTCTCAAACTGTTCGAGTTCTTCATGCATGGCCATTATCTTGCATTTGTCTTCGAGAGCCTCCTTAACCGATTTTGGTTCAATGGCTAAGGTGAAACAAATGTTACTGATCATTTCTAGATAGTTTATCTTGTCTTTCCATCTAGTGGTAACTCCTTCAAGATTGTCAATTATATTACTAGAGGGGTGATTCTTACTAACCCTGCTAGATGGATGCTTACTACTGGATTTAGGTTGCTCTATATCATTAGATTGACTGGTTACTAGAATATCTTTTGGAGACCTATCTGTGGGCATGTCAGAGCAGGTGTTCGACACATCTACTTTAACAAGAGTGGGAGTACTCACATTTTCTTCATCATCATTAGCAGGAACATATAAAGTGGTAGTATCATCAAACAAAACATTAATAGATTCCATGACATGACGTGTCCAAAGATTGTACACGTGATAAGCTTGACTATTTGTGGAATATCCCAAGAATATCCCTTCATCTACTTTTGAGTCTCATTTACATCGATGTTCTCGATCAATAAGAATGTAGCATGTGCTACCAAAAATGTGAAAATACTTGACGTTGGAACACCTCCCCCACCATATTTCATAAATAGTGGTAGCCGTAATTGGTCGAAGAATAATGCGATTGTGGATGTGACAAGTCGTGTTGAGAGCCTTAACCCAAAAATGGAACGACAACTGTTTAGCATGTAGCATAGTGCGTGACATTTTCTGAAGAGTCTTATTCTTTCGCTCAACAACCCCATTTTGCTGAGTAGTAATTGGGGTAGAAAATTCATTATGAATGCCTGTTGGGCACAAAAATCAGCAAATTGTGTATTCTCAAACTCCTTTCCATGATCACTTCTAATCCGTTTGCCTTTCAGATCTTTCTCTCGTTGAAGTTGCAAACATAAGGCATGAAATATGATAAATGCTTCTGATTTCTCTCGAAGGAACCAAACCAACATGTAACTAGAAAAATCGTCAACAACAACCAACACATATCATTTTCCTTATAGGCTCTTTGTCTGCAGGGGCCCCATAAGATCCAAATGAAGACGTTCTAGAACACGGGAAAAACTTTTTTGATTCATATGTTTATGAGGTGAATGAGTTTGCTTTCCAGATTGACAATCACCACAAACACTGCCAGATGACTAGATTAAAGAAAGAAGCCCGATAATTGCATTGTTCGACAAAGTCTTGTGGATGGTTTTTACACTTATATGACCAAGACGTCTATGCCATAGATTGGCCTCATCTTGCCTGAAGAGATTACATATAGTAGAAACAGTAGTACGACTCCACATGTAGCAATAATCTGAAGACCATGTTCATGTTATGACAAGAGTCATGTCATTGTCGCTGACAATGCACTATTACTTATGCTAATGAGATTGACAATGAGGCCTTTGATGAACATAACATGATCTAAGGCAGAAAGCTTGTGAAAATTTGGCTTTCCTTTGCCAATGATTTTACTTAGAGTTTCAAATTGATAGCACTGAAAATGTGTTATCTCACTTCACTTATTTTGGGATCGTTCTTGCATTTTACGAGTTCATTTCTTGATTTTACTGGTATTGAGCATAATTTAGATAGAACTTGCCTTTAGCACCAATTTAGAGACAAAACAAGCTTGATTTGGAGGTTTAGAGGGTCATCTGGTGCAAGAAAATTAACATTTAAGCATAAAGAGGCAGGCGTTGCAGTGCTGCCTCCAAGTGTCGCGGCGCCGTTGCATAATTTCATATATTTTCTCTAGCCATTGTATATTTTTAGTACATTTTTACACAGAATTCTATGCCCCCTTTGGAGAATTAAAGCATGTATCAAAGCTAAGGTACTATTATCTAGCTCGAGATTTAGGATTTATCTCTTGATTTGTATTTCATGAGGTTATGAACATTTTTTACTTGTAATTTTTATGGTTTATTGAATTTTTTCCTACTCTTATTCTACAATTGAATGTGTTTAAGATTATCTGAAAAATTAGTCAAGCATGTTTGATTTATATATAGTTATAGATCTACACCTAATACGTAATTGTTACTTTCTTCGTTCGCCAAGTAACAAAGGTTAAGTTATGTTGTAGATTGATTCGGCAATTTCGATCCAATGACATTCATCTATCTAACTTAGGAGAGATGCGTTGAACACTTAAGTAGGCCTTTTTCAATTATTTTGTTTGTCTTAGCCATAGCCCAAGATCTTAATGCTAATTGATTTGCATGTTTAGGATGTTTTTTGAAAAGCACTTGAAAAATGCTTTCTATTCTCTTAAATTAAGGGAGTTTATATTAGATTTCACTTGTTTGCTAGTGGTTTTTAGTTCAAAATAAAAAAGATCAGAAGTGAAGACCAAAAAGATCAAAACCGAGCCCCAAATACAGTGTAAAAGTGAAAAAACGCCAAAACTGCCAAAAACAGGGCAGTGCTGCGGCGCTTTTCCTGAGAATTGATTCCGCTTCAGCACAGCATCAGCGCGACGGTACCACCTTTCCATATCGATCAGTGCCGCGGCGCCAACTTTCCTAATTTGAAGATTTTGTATTTTTGGAAAGAATTTTGGGCAACTAACTCTATAAATTGGAGGGTTTCTAGCAGCCCTAATCATGAATTTAGACATCAAGAAATCAGAGAGAAACACACCAAAAGAATCTCAAAGAGTGACTTGGCTGCAAGAAAGAGAGAAGAGTTCGAGAGAGAGTTTGGTGTCGTTCGAGTTCCCGACGTGAAAACTGAAGGACATCTTGGCGGTTCCTCTTCAATCAAGGGCTTCTTCCTAGTAGAGTTTTTCTTTACACTCTTTATATACTTAATTTGTTTACAAACTTGTTGTTTCAAGCTATGAGTGGTTAAACTCTTTAGTTTTAGGGTTTTGATGAATTGTATATGAAGTTATGTTGATATTGTAGAATATTCATGGTTTTGTTGTAATGATTATACTTTTCATTGTTATTGTGCTTAACTCTTGTTGATTGGCCATCCTTGAATGTTAGATTAGATGTATGGTTGAGAGATTTTATGTCTAACTAGATCTATAACAATGAATTGTTGTTAATCTATCATGAGAATAGTTAGGTTAACAATGTAATTTGTATTGATTTCAAGAGATTAGTAATCAATTGAGTTGCATGAAAAAAGGTTGTTTTTGAGAGAAAATAACTTGGAATTAAATTTCTAGACTTAAGCATATGAATTACAATGAAATCCATGAACCTTAGAATATTGCATGATGAAGTAAAAGGATTCATTACCCTAGAACTCTTTTTGACTCTTGTGTTTCTTACTTTAATTGCTTTCCTTATTTAGTTTATATTTTCAAAATTCACAACTTGACTTCCAATCCTCAAATAAGATTGATTCGATTTTATAATAGCTAAGTAACTTTAACCTTCATAATTGGATCCTCAGTGGAACAATATTTGGGCTTTACCGTGTTATAATTTGACCCGTACACTTGCAGTTAACACTTAAAGTGCGCATCACTTTTCATCTAAACACAAGAATCAATTTGATCAATAAGATATCCTTCTAGCCTTTCTAGAAGTGATTGACTACGTTCAACCAAAAATGTGGCATTGCACTTATGTGATTAATTGACAATTTAGTAGCAAATTGAGAGTAGTCCTAATTTACCTTGAGCTAGCTTTTCATCTCATTGATAACTTAAATCAAACCAATTCCTAACTTGATTCCCTTTGTTATTTCTTTTTTTTAAATTAGTGTAAACAAAAAAATTCGATAACCTCCCCCCCTTTTTGGTTACTCAACAACAAGTAATTTGAAAGTGTTGAAAGAAAAATTGACCGACTCTCTATGGATCGACCTAGTACTGCCTAGTTCTATTGAATTAGAGTAGAAAACAGAAAAACTATTTGACTGAATCGAAAGCTTCAACAACTTTTGGTTCGCCAAATCGGTGTAGGACAAGAACAACGTAGATGCTGCAACAGGAGGAGCTTTGGTGAACAAAACTCCTTCTGAGGCAAAGAAACTTATTGCTACCATGGCTGCAAACACTCAGCAATTTGGAACCAGAGATTCAATCAACACTAAATCTTTAAATAAGGTAAATGAATTAAAAAGTCAAATTTTGACTTAGTTTCTACTGTTAAACAGATTGCAGTGGAAAAGAACGAGTTGACGGTGACGTGCCAGATTTGTTTGATGATTGGCCATTCTACAGATGTATGTCCCAACTTCTAGCAGGAAGTGAATGCAATGGGAGGATTTAACAATAATGGGCAGAACAGGCAAAGAGACCTTTATAGTCAAACTTACAACTAGTTTGGTGAGATCACCCTAATTTTAGATGGGGTGGATAGAACGAGTAATTTCTAAATGATAAAGAAACTTCTTCGAGCTCAAATGTTTCCATGGAGGATATAGTGAAAAATTTTCAGTCTACTTTGGAGCAAATGAAAAACCAAATTTCCCAGCTTGCCACATCAAAGAGCAGATTGGAAAAGCAGTCAAGTAAACTCCTGTTGTAGCCTAAAGCAAATCCAAGGGAGAACGTTAACGCCATCACTTTAAAGAGTGGCAAAGAACTTCCATCACCTACTATACATGTTAGTGTTCCATCATGAGAGGACTCTATACCCATTGAACTAGTTGATCAGGAGGATAGCCTCCACTGTCGAAAAAGGGAGTAAAATTTGACCCTCATCTTTCTTTTAATTCTTCTATTCTTAAAGCTTCTTTTCCTTCCAGTTTGGCGAGACCAAAAGAGAATGATGCTGATCGCGAGATTCTGGATACATTTAGGACAACGGAGATCAATATTCCACTTCTTGATGCAGTCAAACAAATTCCGAAGTACGCAAAATTTTTAAAGGAATTGTGTACCAGGAAAAGACAAACGAAGGAGAAAGAAAGGGTAGTGGTAAGTTAGTCTATTTCTGCCATCTTACAAAAAAATATACCTTAGAAATAGAAAGACCCAGGTTGTTTTCGCTTTTCTGTGTGATTGGTAACAAGAAAATTGAGAGGGTTATGCTAGATTTAGGAGCATCACTCAATGTAATACCTTATTTAGTTTTCTAGAATTTAAAATTGAATGATTTGCATGAAACTTGCGTAGGAATTTAACTAGCTGATAGATCATTCATACATCTCATGGGAGTGGTAGAGGACGTTCTTGTCCAAGGCAATGACTGAATTTTTCCTAACGATTTTTATATTGTGACAATGGAAAAAGAGTGATTAACACTCATTTGCATCCATCTTGCTTGGTAGACCTTCCATGAAAATACCTAAAACTAAGATAGATGTAGATGAGAGCACATTGGCTATTGAATTTGATGGAGAAATAGTTAAATTTAATATTTTAGATGCTATTAGAGCACCTAGTCTGAGTCCTCTTACATTGTGTCAAGATGATGTGATTGACTCTTTGGAACAAGAAGTACTTTGGGATGCGTCACCCTTCCTTTGACGAACTGTTTTCTGACACTGTCTAAATTGGCAAGGCTGTTACCTAAGTTGGAGCTTAAGGAGCTACCGAAGCATCTTAAGTATGCTTGTTTGGGACATTTAGATACTTTGCCTATTATTATTTCAAATGATCTAACCTCTAAACAAGATGACAAATTGTTGAAGGTTCTCAAGGAGCACAAGTTGGCAATTGGCTTGACCTTAGCAGATATTAAAGGAATCAGTCCTGTGGTCTGTATACACAGGATTGCTTTGGAGGAAGGATCCAAACCATGTAGACAACCTAGACAACCATAAAGGTGCCTGAATCCCACCTTGAATGAGGTAGTAATGAAAGATATCTTCAAACTTCTGGAAGTAGGTATAATCTACCGCATCCCTGATAGTGAGTGGGTGAGCCCTATTCACGTAGTGCCTAAACTAGTATAACAGTTATGAAAAATGATGAGGGTAAGTTAATACGTGTGAGGGTACAAAATGATTGGAGAATGTGCATTGATTTTCATAAGTTGAATCCTTTTACTGAAAAAGACCATTTTCCAATTCCATTTATAAATCAAATGATTGAACACCTTACTGGAAAACCTTTCTTATGTTTTCTTAATGGTTTTTTAGGTTTTTATCAAATACTCATTTTCCATGAAGATCAATAGAAAACTATCCTTACCTGCCCATGTGAAATGTTTGCCTTTAGGTGAATGCCTTTTGGCTTGTACAATGAATTTGGTATATTCCAAAGATGCATGATGAGCATTTTCTCAGAGTTCATAGAAAAATGTATAGAGGTATTCATGGACGATTTTACTATTTATAGTGAGTCTTTCGATGATTGTCTTTTGAATTTATCTAATGTTCTCAAAAGATGTATCGAGTGTAACCTTGTGCTTAATTTTTCAAAAAATGTCATTTTATGGTAATCATGGTATTGTTCTAAGGCATGCGATCTCTGCTAGAGGGATAGAGGTAAATCAGGCATAAATAGATGTTATTGCTAACCTCCTTTACCCTACCAATGTGAGGAATGTTCGTTTTTTTTAGCTATGCAGGTTTTTATCGTAGGTTTATTAAAGATTTCAGCAAAATTGTCTTGGCAATGACCGCTTTGCTTTAGAAGGATGTGGAATTTAACTTCAGTGAGGAGTGCAAGCAAGCCTTTGATGTGCTGAAGAAGGCGTTGATTAGTGCACCAGTTATTCAGGCTCCTCGTTGAGATCTACCTTTTGAGATCATGTGTGATGCCAACAACAATGCTGTTGGGGCAGTGCTTGGACAGAGAATTGAAAAAAAGCATCACGTGATATACTATGCTTCAAGTACCTTAAATCTTGCTCAGTGCAACTACACCACTACGGAAAAAGAACTCTCTGTTGTTTTTGCTTTAGAAAATTTATATCATATATTCTTGGCTCACATGTAACTGTTTATTTTGATCATGCAGCACTATGCTATTTGATGGACAAGAAGGAATCTAAACCATGCCTTCTTCGTTGTATACTCCTAATTTAGGAGTTTGATGTTGCAATAAAAGATCAAAAGGGTTTTGAAAATGTTGTTGCTGATCATTTGGGCAGATTAGTCGAAAAAAGGCAACTACTCACCCTCTGATGGAGATTTTCCTAACCAAGCTTTACTTCAGGTTGATGGCATCTCAATGGCTCCCTAGTATGCTGATCTCGTTAACTATCTAGTTACAAGTGATCTTCCATTTAACCTCAATAGGCATAAAAAATCTAAACTGAAAAGTTAGGCAAAATATTATGTTTGGGAGGATCCATTTCTTCGGAAATTTTGTGCTGACCAAATAGTTAGGAAGTGTGTACCTAATGATTATAGCTTTTTGTCATGAACAAGCATGCGAGGGGGCACTTTAGTCCCAAGTGCACAATTAAAAAAGTGTTTGACTTAGGATTATATTCGGACACACTTTTCAAGGATGCATATTTCTATTATAAAACTTCTGAGAGATGCCAAAAGTCTGGAGGAATATCCCATAGGAATGAACCCAGGTCCCCATTGTAGTTTGCGAGATGTTCGATATTTGGGGATTAAATTTCATGGGCCCTTTTCCTTCTTCTTGTGGATTTAAATATATTCTTCTTGTTGTGGTCTATGTTTTCAAATGGGTGGAAGCAAAGGCCACTGTTACTGATGATTCAAAAGTGGTTGCAGGATTTTTAAAGTCTCACATACTTAGCAGGTTCGGTTTTCTGCGCGCAATCATTAGTTATCAGGGTATACATTTCTACAACAAGTTAATAACATCTATCTTGAAGAAATATGACATGAGTACCACATTGCCACTCTTGGATAAATATCTCTTGTGTGATGGTTAGAGGATTGATAGGTCTAGCTTCTGATCTCCCAGAGATAAGTTTATGTGCACATAGAGGAATGTTTGAGTGGCTGAGCCGAGAAGAGCCAATAAAATTGAGAATGATATCAAGTTACGGTTTGAGGTTGATGTTTGAGTAGCTAACCTCATTTGTGATTGTTTTAAACTCTAGATGATTATTACTATGATGTTGATTTATTAAGAGGCGTGTGTTGCCCTTTGTTATACGTTTAACTACTCACTGGGCTATTTAGCTCATTCTTTTCTTTTATGTTTTTCTTCTAAGGTAGCAGAAGAGTTCCCGTTGTCGCGCAAAGTTGAGGTCTGCCACATGATAGTTTTTCGTATTGTATTTAGAGTTAGAATTTTGATTACTATTTTATGTTACGAGATTTGTATAAACTTTAAGTTGAATGTTGAATATAAGGGGGTTTGTTTATTGAGTTTGTGAATGTAAAAGTTTGTGAAGGTTGGGCAGTAGATGTCATCATACCTCTTTCCGGGTTAAGAGGGTAATCTGAAAGGGGGTGTGATAAGGGTTCATTGTAGTTTTGGTTGATGAGGTTGTAAGTTATATATTGACAACGTTGAAGAAGTGAACTTTTGTTAAAAACATTGGTGGAAATTTGTTGTTGATATATAAGATTGAAAATGTGTGTCGTTTGTTTGGTCGATGTATGTTTGTCCTATTATATAACAATGTGATTGTTGGACCAAAATACAAGAGCAATTATAGGTAAAAATGATAAGACTACAAATTTATAAAATAATCACAAACAAACTTGACATATTAAATGCATCAAGAATTAATTAAGTTGACTTTTCTTAAGCGTCAAGATATAAATATATTTGATGAGTAGAAACGGTCAAGATTTTTTGCACTTGACACTTTGTTCTAATCAAGCGCCCATATTCTTGATATTTGAAACATATCAAATAAAGTATATCTTGATGTTTTTTCCTTGTCAAGAACGCATATACTCTTGACATTTCTAACATATCAAGTACAGTATATCATGACATTTTTTCCTTGTAAAAAACAACCACATTCTTGACACTAGATGTCTCAAGGTTTAGAAAACGTCAAGAACAATGACAATTGACATTGCAAAAATGTCAAGAAACACGGTTTTTCTTGTAGTGTATCATTCTATGTGAAGTTAATAAAGTCTAAGGAAGAGTGGTATCATAAAGCACCTCAAATGTTGAGGACACATGATTAATTATCTTCTCTTAGTAGGAGACAATTAATGTACAAATGAGTCTTAATTAATATTTAAATATATAATTGGTTAGTTATATTGGTTAAACCAATGGTATGACCATTGAGTATAAAAAGAAAAACTTTCTCAAGGTATCTATGGACAATGAGAAATTTATGTGTATGAAGTTAAAGATTTGGTCTTTTACAAGATATAATAGATCTTAAAAAAATTTAGAGAAATCCATATTAAGATTAATTTCACCCTAGGTGGTGGAAAATGGCATACAATATAATTTCCTTTTGCCTTTGAAGGATAATTTGTTTAGCCATAAAATATCCTTGGAGATTTGAAAGACGTTTCAGATGGTGAACTAGTCTACCACACTTTATTACATAATAATGGTGCAAAGACTAAAACTAAGGATATTAGTAAACACCAATTTCTATGGTAAAAGCATATTGAGAAAAACTAAAGTCCGGATTATAATTTTGTATAGTCATAAAATATCCTTAATTATTTCATCAAGTCATGCAACGATTTCTATGGATAGTTATGTTAATGATATACTTAAGTCTAAAAACTAAAGGCAAGACTATTATCTTCCAACAACAATATTTTTCTCATGCAAATCTAATTGATCACTAATCAATTGGAACCAAATTAAGCAGCATGGAATTAAGTTTAGTCATGATCAACTTTCACTAACAACCTACCTATTCACATGATATGTTGATTCAATATTATAGATCTAGTTAAACGTGCAATATTTTTAATTGAACATTCAACCTGACATTTATCTATGATCAATTGATTAGATAAACCACACTAATATTGACAAGCAATCAAGAACACAACATCTGTAGAAAATACTAATACATTAACTAAAATCCATAAAGAAGTTTATCAACACCCTGGAACTAAGCGTTAGCCACACATCGATGATAGAATCATATGCTCATACATTGCAACAAACATAAATAGTAATGAAAGTAAATGGAACAAAGAAAAACTACTCTTGAAGCAACCTCCATCGTTGACGTCTGTCAATCTCGGCTCGATTCGCATCTTAGGATCTCGAACAGTCTCCAAGAAAAGCTTTAATTTTCTCCCTCTAAATTAGGCAAAAACACTATCTAGAGCTTTGGAACTTTGTGGTTTAATGGGTTTAATTCGACAGCCAAAACCCTAGGAGATTATATAGAAACAATTTTCCAAAAATACAAAATGTTTCAAAAAACAACCTGACGCCAGAGTGCTAAGACCTACCATCGCGGCACCGCCTGTCATAGAAAACTACCCCCAAGTCTTGTTTGAGCGTTGTGGTGCTGCTATCTAACATTGTGGCATTGTCCAAACATCCACAATATTAAGCTTGATTTTGGGTTAGGAGTATTTTGGCATAGTCCAAAAAAAAAAGCCCAATTTTTAGGAATATTAAATATTAGAATATACTAGAGATATTACTTGTAGAAGATGCTTAGAGTAGATTAAAGATTTACCTAGAATATATGAGAAAAATGTGTAATTGTAAAGAATTCTCTAGAGAGTCATTTGTAAAGATTATAAAGTGTTGGCAAAATCCTAGCCATAGATTTAGGGGTGCCAACTAGGAGGGGAATGTCTTTAGGAGTGCTCAATAACATTAGTAGTCTCTTTCTCAATTCTCTCTTCCAAATTTCATCCAAACCTCCAAAATTTATTTCCAATGCACTACCCTGTTTTTTTGACAATTTGGTATTTTTCTCCTATTTTCTTCTTGTCTTTTTATCCATTGCTCAATTTTGACATCTTTGGACATATGTGGTTCCTTTATATCTTCTTTTGACATTGATACTTTATCAAATCACTGGCAAACATTATCTTAAAGCAGTCGCACAAGCAATGGTATATGAAGTTTGACTCCTTTATAATCTCTTGTGGTTTTTTCAAGAAGTACGAATTAGATAACTGTGTTTATTTTAACATGCTAATTATGTGTAAAAACCGTGATGGGATAGAAAAAATAAAATTTCAGCTAAATTTGGAGTTTTGATATGAAAGAGCTAAGGCATACTAGAAGGATTTTAGGCATAGACATTAAAAGTGAGGTTAAAAGGATCCTTAATTAGCCTTATCTCAGGAGCTGTATACTTCAAAAATGTTAGCCAAGTTCTACATGGAGTAAAGGAGTTAAAGTTCCTCTAGTCGAGCATTTTAAGTTGAGTTCTTTGCAATCTCCAAGTACAGAAGACGAAAAGCTTGCTATGTCTAATTAGCCATATGCTAGTATCGCGGCAGCTTGATGTATTTAATGGTTTGTGCCATGCCAGATTTAGCTCATTACTTAAGTGCGGTTAGCACATTTGTGGTCAATCCTAGAACGAATCACTGGAATGCAGTCAAATGGATCTTGAGCTATGTAAAAGCAACTGTTTATGTTGTTTTAATGTATACTCAAGATAATGTTAATAGCTAGATGTCACTTGATGGGCTATGTTGATTCTGACTATGCTATTGATTGTGAATCGAGGAGGTCATTTTTTGGTTTTGTCTTCTCTGTACAATTTGTAGTAGCATTGTCCACAATTGAGTCTGAACACTTTGTAGCTATAGATGGTTTTAAGGAAGCAATTTGTCTTAAAAAAAAAAAAACTAACTAATGAGTTGCATGCTTCATGATGATAGTCCTATGAGAGTCTTGTGTGATTGTTAAAGTGATGTATAGTTGTCTAAAAATCAGACTTTTCACAACAGAACTAAGCACACTAATGTTTGGTATCACTTCCCATATAGATGTTTTAAGTGAAGAAAAGTTTACGTTTGAGAATGCAGTTGATGCTTTTACAAAGGAGTTTGCCATCGGGCAAGTTTGAGAGTTGTCTTAAAACTCTCAAAATTTGTCACTTTTGTTGGGTGAAGCACTGTGTAGCGTGTCACAAAGCACACATTGGCCTAGGGGAATATCCCTTGCTTTTCTTTATTCACTAAAGAATTCAATTACAGCTCAATTGTGTGTGAGTTTAGTGGAATGATTCCAAATGTAGAACTCATGCTCTATTAATACAAAGTATATACAACTATCATTCCTACTCTCAAGTAGGGTTGAAAAACTTGAAGAAATGGGGAAACTAGTTATAGTAAACTCGAATTCCTACACTTTAGGCCCAAGTAAGTCTTATGTGCTAAACATAGCATATGACCAAGTCAACTTGTCAACCAACTTAGTCTACGGAATTTGGCTTGCTCCCCACGAACAGTTCGCGCCCTTCAATCAAAGGTCTGCTGATAGCATGTGTGCACGCGGCCGGGCGTAAGCCTATTGTTGTTTTGTGATTGCTTTATTGTATTTGGGTTTCCTTTAGAAACAGGTGACATCAGTTCTTTTGGTGGCCTTCACAGTTGGCTATATTGGCATCAGTCTTTTTCCTCTTGGCTAATATATTTAGAGCTTTGCTCTGTGAAGGGGTTATGTGTGTGAGAGAGAGAGGCGTCCTTCAACAAAAGAAATAGTGTTGGGAAATGAATGAAGAAATGGCTGAGTTCACTTTATTTATAAAGAAGAAGTCTAGCATTCAAGGTATTTGAACTGTTGTTATACATTATGTTTTCTTCAAGTTTCTAGACTTGTAAGTGTGTTGTTTATTTTGGCATCTTTGTATTAAAACCAACAAGAAAACAGTACGACATATCGATGATATTTTAGAGATAAATAGGTGATATTCCCACAATATTTGCTTATACCAACAATAAATCAACAATATCAATGATAAATCATAGATTTTAAAGAAAAACGATGTTAGCCCTGATATCTCTACTAGTTACTTGATTTTAAGGATATTTTGGCGAAATGTGACAATATTTTCGTCCTTAGTCGGAAATGATATCATCATAGCTAATTATAAAAAAAATTGAAATTTTGAAATGGAAAAAATTGGAATTTCCTCTAACGAAAGTTCAATCGAAGTTTTGAGACTGATCAAAATTTTCCACCATGGTTCTTGCAAGAGTTTCAAGAGTTCATTGCAGATACATCAAACAGACTCAAACCAAGGCTAATTGTGAAGGAAATGTTTTATGATTGGCAGAAAAACGAACCCAAAAAGGTTCCGCACTACTTTCGATAACGATGTATGCTCTTAAGTTTGAAAATGAGATAATAACGATGAGGAATCAACCAATTTAACAATTATGTAAGTAATTAAGAACTTAATTTTTAAAATTAATTGTTAAGTCAAATTTTTACAAATTAACAAATTTGGAAGTCAAATTTAACAATAGTATATATAAGTTCAATGGTTCAATTTTTATTATTAAATGTTCGGAAGTCCATTTCTTGTGTAATTGTAACAACATACAAGATGCCAACACAAGCCCAAGTCAACTGGGATAAGCTTGTATTATCAACTCCGAGATTAAATGTTAAATTCAACATCCTTATATATTGTCAAAAAAGAAATAGTAAATAATTAAATAAAAGAAGAGAGAAGACATATAATCGTGATATCCTAAGTTTTTATCCAAGACGTGATATGTGAAAAATAAAAAACGTATTTACGACAGAACATATATTGTCCGATCAAAATAGAATATTTTGAAACGTAGTAAATTAAAAACCAAATAGAAATTAAGCTCCAAGCTCATATCAAATCTAAGATAAGGAACCAAAATAAAAAACTAAAACACAAAATATAGAGACTAAAAATGTATTTTTTTTCTCATTATTTTATATATATATATATAGATATGCAAAGAGAGTAGAGTATCATATAAGTAGTGCATGTGACATACATTTATATTTTATATTTTAGATGACATAAGTAGACATTTGATATATAAGTTGTTTTATTAGACTCGCTCGAAAGATTCAAGTGTCCTCTGCAGGACATCGCCATTTATTTCCTCACGCACAATAGCCTCGAACTTGAGAAAACGTTGCAAACAGTCTATTACTTTTAGATAGAGACGAAACCTTTTGGTGTTGCCATCCACGAACTGAATCCAAGCTTCGTAAACCTCCTGGAACCTGAGCGTATTTTTATATTTGTCGTTGAAATAATCTACTGCAAACTTTCCAACTTCTTGAACATGGGGATCTTCCGAATGGGGAATTTTCAGCCATGTGGATGGATCAGTACCGCCGTTTCCCCCATTACTGTCGCTACCACCGTTACCACTGCTAGGGTACTTACCGCGGCCGCCGCCGAGACCGATTCTGATGCCACCACCCAGACCAATGCCACCCCCAAGACCGATGCCACCCCCAAGACCGATGCCACCCCCGATACCTGGAAGATGAAAGCCAACACCAATATGTCCACCAATAGTCATTTTTTTTTTTCTTTTCAACTTTTGATATTTGATAATATTGAAATTTGTGTGGTGAGGTTACGTTGCATAAGTTGTTGGATCTTTATATACAAGTGTATTCCTGTAGATAAATAGTGTGAGTCAAAGAATATTGATACTTTTTGGAAGATTTTCGAAAGTTATTGACTTATTTATGTAACAAAAGAAAATGTTGAAGGGTCTCTTCGATATAACCATTTGGTTTTTAAAATTAAGTCTATCATTATCTAATCTACTTCTAACATGTATTTGAAAAGTTGAATTAGTTATTATAACAAGTGATTTAGTTTAGTCCATAGATTATAGTAGTTTGTAAGTTATAATAGTGGGCATTAATGGTGCAAACTATTTTAGTATGAGTATGAAATAATAAATATTGTAACAAAAAGACAAAGAGACTATGGGCAGGAAATAATAAATATGTTTTTTTAAATGGTAATACTTTAATTAATTATAGGTTATAATAGTTAAAAACACGAATTATTATAACTGACCCATATAAAGTTGGGGTCCCAAACACTTTTAAATTTGTTGTTTTGTTATCTATTTTCTATAATATGAAAAATAGTATAAATCAAAGAATATTGATATTTTTTTGAGATATTTTGAAAGTTATTCGATTATATGAAATTAAGTGGTAAATAATATAAAGTCAATAATATTTTCGTTTTTATATGAAATTAAGTGGTAAATGATCTCAATACTATTTTCGGTTTTTACATTTAAGTTCCACATGAATTCCTATATTTCATTTTAACAGGAATATCTTAAAATTTGTGGGAAACATGAATAAAATTATATATTTTTATTAATATACTCCAACTCTTTAAGAGCTGGCTCGTTTTTTATTTTTTTATTTTTGGTAAATAACACAACTTTAATGAAAATTTATGTCTTTCTTGAAAGGGAAAATTATTATAAAAAAAAAAAATCAAATTATTTACAAATATAGCAAAATTTTACTTTCTATCTATGATAGACTGCGATAGACCTAGATAGACATCATAGACCATGATAGACTACATCTATCTGATATCTATCTAGTTCTAACTCAATCTATCATAGAAAATAAAATTTTGCTATATTTGTAATTATTTTCAATAATTTTTCTATTTTCGAAAACATCCATTCTTCAAAAAATAGTAAAAGATTTGACTATTTGAATTGCAACAAATAGTATATATATATATATATATTTGTTTACTTATCCGTTTAAAAACACAAAACAATAAATAAAAATAAATAAAAAATAAAAAATTGTTACCCTGTTAATTTCTCATCTCTTTTATATAAAATTACTCAAACACTATAGTGTTTGTCAATTTATGTGGTTGTAGTGTTGCTTTCAGATGTTAGTAATTCGTCTATCTTGGGAGATAATTGTTCATGATACTTTGAACCTAGTAAAAAGAAGAAAATGGTCTTAAGGAAGTAAGGTGAATACATTGGGTTCGAATTTTAATTGTCATGATTTATTCTTATTCTCCTATAATTTTTCCTTACAAAAATGAAATTATTTTCTTGCATTTTGTTGATATGTTTATTTTTGTTTTTTTTTTTTTCATTTGATTAGTGATTAATATTGTTTAAATATTAATATTGTTTTACCAGTACACATTTTTTAAAAGTAAGTTAAAATAAAGATATAATTTTATAGCTATGTCTATTAGATGAAAAAATTATATTGTAATATTAGTTTTCTTTTATTTTCATAAAAAGTATATAACTAAAAAATTCATCGAAACCTATTTTGAAAAATAGAAAAACCAAAATAAAAGTTGATGGCTAAATAGTATAAGTCAAAGAATATTAATACCTTTTAGGAAGATCTTGGAAAGTTAATTCGAATTACATATAAAAGAAACAGTTATTATAACATTGGACGTAGCTACAAAAAACTTAGCTTAACTCGTATCAGTATGTGTTAAGGACTAAAAGTTTCATGGTTCAAAATTGTTTACGTGGAGATGGGTGTAGGGTATTTTATTAATATGAAAATTTTATTCACATTCAAATATATTTACGTATAGTTTTTTTTTTTAAAAAAAAAACCCTTTCTTTCCTTTCATGTTAAGTTAAGAGAGAGTGCCTACTAACTCTCAAAAACTCCCCCACATGGGGAGTTTATTTATTTATTTATTATTATTAGTATAAATTAAATCAAAATTTAATTTAAATAAATTAAATAATATTAAATAAATCTAATTTATTAAATATAATTAATTAAATATCATATATTTTTCTCTAATAGCATATAGTTTTAATATGTATTTAAAGATTAGAAACTCCAATGATACGAGATTAATTAATTAAACTATTTAATTAAATCAATCAACATTCATTAATTGCGGGTCACTTCCCTAAAAACTCACAATTGCACTCTTTGCATTATTGATATATTTCTATGTCCATGGCTATAACCGTTACCAGTAAATCAATTCTTCATGAGTCATTCATAATTACTGCTAGGTTAAATTACCATTTTACCCCTGCACTTACGTCTAGTTCTTTAAGTCCCAATGGTCATTAACGAACAAATTGTAGATGGTCCTACCATAAACAAAATCCCTCTTTGGTTAATGAGAGAGAAGGGGTCTCACTGTTCAAGACCTAGAGTCAGCATTTAAGAGAACAACTTCTCTACTTTCCCTAAAGACGAGAAGGAGTAAATTTCATCTTGTACAAAGTTCTTAGTTCCCCACTCGATCTTGTCCCCAAAATGGTAGGTATATTGAGTCAATGACTCAGGCCACTCTTACCTATACAAATTCAAGGACAGTCCATAACTCACTCAGGATTGAGATTAATTTACCTATGGTTATCCTATAAAATATTAATTTTTCAATCAACGATGTTATAGTGAAAAATTAATTATTTTGCGATTTGATCTTATACAAACTCTTTTTATGAGATACCCCAACTTGCATGTCTATTGCACAAACAATTTGAATCAAATCGTTTATAACATTTACGACACTTGTAACATTTACAAAATTCTTCGTATCCATAGTGTTACCAAGATAAGGTACCCAACCTTATTCATATACTATAGACCTTTTAGGTTGTTACTTGAACATGAACCAACTATATGTCTATCACATACTATTCAAGTTACATTAAATAACCATGGAGCTTAGTTTATTAGGTTAAGTTGTGCAAGGCTAATAAATTATAAATAAAATACTTTTTTATTAATAAAAATAATAATGTTTACAAGATTACAAACTATAAGGTTTAGGACATAAATCCCAATAATTTCTCACTTGTCCTAAAGCTCTAGTGGGTTGTACAACTAAGTAACTATTACAATACAATATAGTACACAATACAATAAACTAGAGCATTCATTATACCTAGTATATATCTCCCACTTGCCCTAGACCAAGTGACTAGACTCTCCAAGTGAGCTGTGAGGGCCTTTGTAAATGGTTCAGCAATGTTGTGCTCCAAAGCAATCTTCGTGTTAATCATGTCTCCTCGTTGCACAATCTCTCGTATTAAATGGTATTTGCACTCTATATGCTTTTCGTTGTTGTGACTCCTTGGCTTCTTAGAATTCGCTACAATGCCATTATTATCACAATAAAGGGTGATGAGCATTGACATGTTTGGAATGACTGCCAACTTAGTCAAAAACATGACGAGCCATATTGCTTCATTAGTTGCCTCACAAGCAACTACATACTCAATCTCCATAGTGGAGTCAGCAATCCAACTGAAAAGCACTTGAAAAGTGCTTTATTTTGCTCATAATTTGGGAATCTTTATGCTTAGAAGAGGTATTTGACATGTTAATATGAAGTATTGTAGTAGTATTTAGTTGTGGGGAAAATTATGCACAATACGCTAAACTTTCAGGCAATGCCAAAAAGCCGTCTTATACAAGAGCAAAGCTGAGTGGAAGGAGCAAAGCAGGGGAGCAGCGTATGTCCATGGTGATCAAGGCAGAGCGATACAGAAACTGACCCAATACCAAGAAGTTAGGGAGAATGTAAAATTTAATTATAAAGACTTATGAGTGTGGGTATGGGATGCCCTAGTTTATTGTATTTAGATTTCTCTTACTGTACTCAACTTTATTGTAACTCACTAGGAGTTTTAGTCCAAGTGGAAGTTTGTTGGGTTGTATGTCCTAAAACTTGTAGTTTTTGTAAATAAGAGAATTTTAGTACATATGAAGTTATTCAAGTGAATTAATTATTTATTAACTCTAAATCCAACTAAACTACGAACCCTTGGCTACTATCATGAGTACTTTGACTTTATGTGGAGACATAAATAGGATCAAGTTGGAGTAAGTAGCTTCAATAGTCTATAGTACATGGATCAGGTTGAGTACCTCTTCCTGGAGACATTATTGAATGCGACCCGCTTCATGATTGTTACAAATAAATGAAGTGATCCTGATTTATTCATGTAGAGACATGTGAGCGGGGGGTATTCTACATAATGAGATTGTGTAAGACTAACCCTGAATAATCACTGTTATGTATTAACACCGTTTATGATTAACACTAATTAATTTCACTTATCGATGACCTAAATAACTTGATTTGAATCTTGAGCTATCTATGAACTCTTGTTTATTCAGAATTATTCTTTGATCTACATAGGTGAGAGTAAGCTCAATAGCGCTGCTCAACATTCCTCCCATTTCAGGGATAAGACTAGGTAGATAGTTGGAGACATAGAATTTGGAATTCAATCCTACCCAACTTAGGGATAGTAGAGAGGTTGTTCTCTTAAGTGTTGTTCCCAAGACTTGAACAAGGGGTCTCATCCTCTCACTAGCCCGAGAGGGAATGGACTTAGTGGTTAGACCCTAAATCAATTGTTCATTAGAGAGACAATAGTACTTAAGGAGAAAAAATGTAACTCAGAGGTAAATCGGTATTTGACCTAGCTGAAGTTATCAACGACCTGTGAAGAATTGACTTATCGATGACGGTTATACCAAATGGACACAAATATATCTACAGTGAGGAGAGTGCAGCTACGGGCTTTAGTGGAGTGTCCCTTAAGTTAATGAATGTTGGTTAACTAGGTTAAAGAGTACGACCGGTTAATCTCGGATTGTTGGAGCTCATGATCTGTAGGTGAATAAGTTTGAACCGTTCAAATCTTGGCTTAAGAAATGAAAGTCAGATATATACGATATATCGATATTTAATTATGAATTAAACGTACAAATAGAGTTAATTATGATATTTAAATATGATTTAAATATTAATTATATGAATAGGGATTCATATCCGTTTTTTAGAAAAATTGGGACAAGTGGAAAAAATAATATTATTTTATTATTTAATATTAAAATAGTAATTTATTATTTAATATTAAAATAATATTTAATTAATTAAATATTAAATTCATTGTAAATTGATTTTAAAATTGATTTTTGAAGAATGGATTTTCCCACTAACTAAGCTAGGAGCTTGATTGTCTTCTTCACAATTAACCAACAAATTAACCATTTTGTGTTGTCAAATTTTGATGCAATTGGATTGCACGTTATTCTTTAATAAATAGAGATGATTTTAGCATAAAAAATGGTTAAGAATTTTGTGAAATTAAGGGTTAATTTTGTAAAATTCCATCCATTGTTCATCTTCTTCCCAACCTTCATTCTTTCTCAAATTCACCACAAATTTGGATCCCACCATCCAATCTAAGCCTAGAAAATAGTAGAGAAGACTCTTGTAGCGGTCTACAACCAAGTGGTGCTAAAATTCATCAAGAATTGAAGGAGAATTTGGAGCTTCAAGAGTAAGTGTTTTTGAAACTTTGGTTTTTCTTTTTAATTGCATGTTTAATCCTCTAAATTGAGCATCTTATAGTGAAGATTGATCAAATTAACTTCCGCTGTATGCTCATTTATCCATCAATGAGCCAATTATGCAATTAAAGGGAATAAAATAGGCAAAACAAGGAGGGCGTTGTAACGTTAGGAGGTGCGTACTGCGACACAAAAACCCGAGAGGGTGGATAACAATAATGTCATGGTGCTCCGGAAGTGAAGCGATTGAAGATAAGGAAAGCGTTGCGGCACTCCAAGTGGAGGACACGGTCAAATTAAAGAGAGCGCCACAGTGTTGCGGTAATTTCAGCAGACTTTAAATTTTGAATTATCTACACATTAGGGGATTATCAGAGGCTAGAGAAGGGGCTAAATGACCAAAATTGGAGAGAATTGAAGGGAGATGAAGCTACTGCGGTCGATAGAGAGCTCGAGGTCGAAGAATGGAAGTAGATCAATCAATTCACATGGCGTCAGTGTCATTGTGAACGTTTCTTCCCTTTTCTTTTAGTTTTCTCTAAAAAATGATTGTTGTAATATTTTATTTTTTCAATCCAATCAAGCTTAGCTAAGCTAGGAAATTTTGAATGTTTATCAATAACATATTGACTTGGTGTTAAATTCTTGTTAATGTATTTTTCAATGTCCCTATGGTTTATACCTTTAATTAATTGTCCTTAGGCAAATTCTCTACTCGAGAGAGAGAATTACTGTTGGAATTGAGATTTTGAATATTGGCTAATTTATGCATGTGAGTGATAAATTGGTTGAGAGAATTGAAATTAGACGTTTACATTGTTGTGTTCAATTCAGAATCCTTGGTTCATGCAAACATGATTTGTTGTATCTTGATCAATATTATGCAAACATTTTTAGATAGAATCAAGTTGTATGCCGCTTGTACTTATTTAGTTTAATTGATTTCTAGCTTAGACGATTAGGAACTTTGAAAACGTTTGTGATTTGCCTATATAAAATGTGCTAGTAATTAGCGATACCAGTTGTAAAACAACATAATTATTACTTCGGTGCGTGCACTTGCATTAGTGTCCAGTTTTTGATGTCGTTGCCGAGGATTGACGCATATAATTTATTTTCTAATATTGTGAACACGAATTTGGTTTTAATGTAGAATGTTTTCTCTTATTAATATTACCGTGTGTTTTTGTTTATGTGACGAAGTCGTGGGGCTAATCTCTTGATGCTAAAATTGACAGGATATTCAAAATGAATTTAAGGAATAATTGGAGAAGAAATTTGATACCCCAATTTAACGCCATGGTCGATCCAGTGGAGAGACGTATGATTAGAGATTTATTTCAATAATCATTTCCAATGGCACAACCTAGAATAGATGAGGTGCCAACCAATGCCAATATTTTCAAGCTGAAGCTTGGACTGATACAAATGGCTAGAGACAGTGCCTTTAGAGGACATCCATTAGAAGACCCACACAACATATCCGTGCCTTTTTGAAAATATGTGGGACAAAAAAAATAAATGCTGATACCATTGGACTAAGGTTGTTTCCATTTTCCTTGCAGGATAGAGTGAAAGATTGGTTGGAATCAATTGCCTCAAAAAGCATAGCCACATGCGATGCGTTGGCGTAGGCCTTCCTAAACAAATTTTTTTCGCCCTCTAAAGACCAGTAAGTTGAGGACAGAGATAGGTACTTTCAAATAGATTGATGGGGAGTAACTTCGAGGTTTGCGAGTGCTAGAAGGAGCTACTGAGGAAATGTCCTCAACATGACTATCCAGATTGGCTATAGATCTAGCTATTCTACAATGGTTTATCCAGCACCACTAAGGCAATACTTGATGCCACAGTAGGAGGTTCGATCTTTTCGAAAACTGCTGAGGAGGCTCGAACTTTGTTGGAGGACATGACAGTTGAAGTCAGCCTTTTTGGTGTTACTTCTAAAAGATCCAATCTAATAATATTTATAATTATATCGGTCTTTGCAACTATTACTACTAAAGTGTAGTATTAGCAGCAAGATCGAGTCGATTTGCAGGGAAGCACAAAGATTAATTTCTCAAAGCTAACTATTTAGTTAAAGCGATAAGGTGTTGTGTGATTTGAGATTTGGATATGCATGAAAATAAAGTGCAAGAAAAGTAAAGGATAGATGTGCAATCAAATGTAACATTCTAGCTTGGAGGAACAGAATCACCCAATGTAATTTTGATCATTGAATTATCTAAGCATGATTTTAACTTCTTACCTATGCCTAGTCCGATTGATTAAAAAGGCTAATCAATGGTCCAAAGTATCAAATTAGCCAATTTGATTAGAGGGAAAGCATCCTAATCAATTTAACTAACCCCATTACACTTTAGGAATTATTCTAGGATAAATTTCCAATTGGAAAGGCCTAATTAGAAATTTAATTTGCTTTCCCCTAGGTAGATAAACCAATGCTCTTCGTTGTCGACCACAAATTACAATCCTATCTAACCTTTTGATTTTTAGAGATTAACAATTAACTAATAATTACATGTCACATATTATATGTTAATCTAAAGCATTGAATTGCACAATCAAATACTGGTTGTCAATTAATCGTAAGAAAATGTCATTCGTAATCAGTAAATTAAGAGTAAAACCATAGACAAGAAATCTCAATCATATTATCAAAGTACTCCAAAAAATACTATGGGTTCATCCAAAATTCTATAAACTAGAAAATGATAGATCTTACCTTCTCATGGTGGTGGAAAGAGATAGAATCCAACATCATTTTTGCTTGATTACAGGAATAAAATGAAAGAGAACCTAAAACCTAATGTTGTAGATGAATAGAGAGCGGAAAAATGATGAAAATGAGTGGTCATTTGCCAAAAAGGCCACCCGGATTAAAAGATATGACCTAATTACCAAAGTGTAGTTTTTATATCTACGTGAATCACCATGACGCTAATGGACAGCATTGCGACACTGTCAAAATCGACTACATACTATTTTTAGTGCAGAGACGAGGTCTTTAGGGGTGTTTTGATCTTTTTAGCTTCTATTTGACCTAATTACTTCATTAGAACTTCAAATTGGTCCAATTTAGCTCCCTTTTCTTCCTAACCCTCGGTTCTAGCTTTTAGGAGCTCGATACGTACAAAATTACATGTTAACACATTAAGGAATGATCTCAAGTTAAGCTAAGAAAGATGACATATTTTAGGTGCTATCATGACCCATGAGTTATAACTAGCCGATAGAACGGGTTGCTCCTAGAGTAGGCCTCTACGAAGTTGATGAGCTAAACGCTTTAAAGTTACAGATGGCTTCCTTTACTAACGCTCTAAATCAATTGTCTGTAGGGAATTCACTATCAACAGCACAAATGGCTGCCTGTAATGCATACCCAACATGCGAGAATCTAAATCCTGAGCAAGCAAATTATGTGCATAGGGCAAATCAGTTCCATGGGCAATTCTACATTCGGTAATTTTCTGTTCCCCAAGCACAACCCACTCACTACCATCCTAATTTGCGAAACCACGAAAAATGTTTTCCATGCTAACCAGAAAAATGTTTTGTAACCCTTCAAGGATTCTCAGCTTCTCAGCCTCAAGCTGAGAATAAGCCATCTATTTAAGAACTGTTGGGAGATTTTATTAAAGAATCAAGGACTAAGACAAATCAATTGGAAAGCATAGTGACGAGCCAAGGGAAGGCAATTCATAACATTGAAGTTCAAATCAGTAAAATGGCCATAAGGATGAATGTTATGTAGAAAGGTAAATTCCTCAGCTGAGAGGAACCCAAAGGAGGGTTGCAAGGCAATAACGCTCAAGAGTGGAAAGAATGTTGCTTGACCTATTGTTGTTAATGAGAATGAGCAGGTTAAAGGTAATCTTGCTAGATGTGAGAAAGAAAAAGAAAGTGAAGTTGATAGGTACATTTAGAAGAAGGTGGAGGATGTGCCTAGACCATCGATAATAGGGAGTAATTCTAACCCTATTCCTATTACTCCAAACAACATCCCCTACCCCCAACGTTTTCGAAAAAAGAAGCTTGATGATCAATTTTCAAAATTTTTAGAGATTTTCAAGAAATTACATATTAACGTACTCTTTGCAGATGCATTGCAACAGAGGGCAGACTACGTCAAGTTCATGAAGGATATGTTGTAAAAAAAAAAAAAAAAAAAAAAAGTTTGAAAAGTATACGAGCCTTACGGAAGAGTGCAGCGCCATTCTATAGAAAAACTACCTAAAACAATTGAAGGACATAGAAAGCTTCACCATCCCTTGCACCATAGGCAACATAACGGTAAAATGAGCTATTTTTAATCTAGAAGCCTCAATTAACTCAATGTCATTGTCTGTGTATAGGAAATTGGACATAGGGGATGTGCCACCAACAACTATCTCCCTTTAGTTGGTAGATCCTTCTCTCACCTATCCATGTGGGATAGTGGAGGATGTCCTGGTGAAGGTAGATAAGTTTATTTTTCCTACGGACCTTATAGTGTTGGATATGGAAGAAGATTAAGAGGTTCCAATCATCCTAAGGGTCCCGTTTTTGGCCATAGGTAGGGCCCTCATTGACATCCAGCAAGGTAAGTGCACCTTGCGTTTAAATTAAGAAGAGGTAATATTTAATATCTATCGTTCAATGAAATATCTTGATAAGGTAAACACATGTCATAGGATAGATATTCTAGATGAGACTGTTGATGAACTTAGAGAGTTAGCCTTTTCTAAAGATTATCTAGAACATAGTTTGCAATATGTCGATTTAGATAGGACTAATACTTTGAGTTGTGATGTGGCTGATTATGTTGAAGCGCTGAATTGTTTGCTTGTTTGTTACGTGGAAGAGTCTTATAGTCTATTTTTGCAGTATCAAAGGAGACTTAATCTTGCAATGAAAGAAGTGGTAAAGGTTGAAGTCTTAAAATTGTTAGATGCAAGATTCATATATGCTATTTTAGATAATCCATAGGTAAGCCTACCTAAGAAAGGAGGGTGATAAGCGAATTTCGCAAGTGCATGAGTAAAGTTGTAATATAAAATTGTTTAAGTCCGAGTATCTTCTCCACTAAGGATCGAATTGGATAGATTCACTTTAGCTATTCCAGAATCGAATTGATTTTATCTAAGGGATGGACCTCGAATTTGAATTTTGAAAATAAGAGAACAAGAAAACAAAAACAAGTGAAACTTCAAGGGATAAGAGTGTTATAGGGTATAGATGTCATTAATTACTTCATTAAGTCATGCTTTAGGTTTTCATGGAACTATGTGCAAATAATATGTTTAAGTCTAGAAACTAATATCCAAATTACTTTCTCTAAAAGAAACAACCATTTCCTATGCAACCTAATTGATTACTAATTTCTTGAAACCAAGTTAAGAAGCATAGCATTAAGATTAGTCATGATCAACTTTCTCTAATAACCTAGCTGTTTTAATGAAAGATTAGTAGATATTCAATGCTATAGATCCAATTAGACATACAATCATTTATTCATTCACCTAACCTAAGACTTATTGATGATCAATCAATAAAGAATAAAAACATATCATTCAAGAACATCCATGAAAAGTACTAAACCATTAACATAAATTCATAATTGAATCATCCAACACCCTAAAACAATGAGTTTAGCCACACATATCTATCAAATACGTATTTGCATATGAGTTCTCAAGCATGAAAGTAAAAGGAAAGAGAAACTTAGGAAGAAAAACTCTCAAATTGCTCCCTGGTGTTGAACTCCTTCAATCTCTTCTTGATTAGCACCTTGGGGATCTCGAACAACCTTCAATTCTTCTTGCTACTTATACTCTTCGTGATAGAAAACTTACACCTTTTGGGCACTCTTTTCTCTCTAATTTTGTGTGCCTCCTTTGAGACTCTCATGTATATTTTCTTGTGTGTCTAAGGTTGCTGAGAGCCCCTCAATACATAAAAGTGACTGCCCAAAATTCTTTCCAGAATTGAAAATCTTTTAAATTAGGAAACTGTCCGTCATAATAGGGGCAACGTAACGACACTGTCCAACATCTTTTCCTTGTTTCAAGTGTAGTGTTGCAGCATTGTGACGCTCTATCTGAAGCTTAACTACGCTCATCATCAGCAACGCGATGCTCAAGCAACATCCCAATTTGTGTGCTCTTGGGTCTAGAGCACAACGGGGTAGCATAGTAACGCTCTTGATTGCGGTGCCCTGTTTCTAGGATTTGTCCACTTCCTTTTCGGGTCTGGCTCAGTTTGGTTCTTTTGGTTTTGGACACTTAATTTCTCCATTATTACCTGAAAACCACTAGCAAGCACATTAAATCTAATAAAAACATTCCTAAATCAACGGCAAGAAAAACACTTTTTAGATGCTTTTCACTGATTGCTCAATAACGCTTCCCATAGTAAAAATAGAGGATGTGTTGGTCAAGGTTGACAGATTAATATTTCCTTCAAATTTCATCATCCTGGATTATGAGGTTGACAGGGAAGTGCCAATTATGTTGAGGCGACTTTTTTTTGCCACTGGGCGAGCACTGATTGATGTATAAGAAGGAGAGCTCACAATCAGAGTTGATTATTGTTGCGTTTCTACAGTTGTGATGCATGCGTTAATCTATCAATCAAATTTTCCTAAATTTAACCCCAAGTATAAGTAGAAATTAGTTTTCTCGATGAGTCCAAGGTCAAACGTAGGGACTTATGCAGATTTTAAACTCTCAAAGTGTACTGGCTATTTTTAAAACAAATGTTCAAAGATGGTGTTGCTAACTACAAAAGCAATAAAACTAGAAGCTAATAATGGGTGAAGATGGTGAAGGATGTGTTTGTAGCAGTTACTCAACAAAAGTTAACGGGAATGGAAAAAATAGGTTAGGGGGTTGCTATTGTTTATCTTTAGAAACGCAGCGTAGATTATTTCATGTTCTCAACTTATAATCTACACCTTTCGGCGGCAGATTATATGCTCATATGTTTATGATGCATGGGTGAAGTACTAGTGAACCTTAAGGTTGTTTCTATGTTTAAAAATACTACTTAGTTTGCTTAATGAATTTCACAATCACTTATTTTCTCAAGCAGTTGATTATTTCTACTTATCTCAATTAGCTAGATGAAAACAAGCAATATATTCTCATATAGTAAGCAAAATGAAATAATGTCAATGTTGTTTCTTAAATAGACAATAACTTTGCCCTAACCCTTGAGAGATTTAGGCTCTCTTGTTTACTAAAAAGAAAGTGGGAATAAATGTAGAGATGAAAGTCATGGATGATGATTTAGATTAATTAAACGAAACAAGTGTTACAAAAAGTTCAATCTCTTGATTAAAGATGTAAACAACAAGATAGCAAAGATAGAGATATAAAGCAGGGAAATAGTTGGCGATTGCTCAATCTCTTGACTCTGCCAACGATGGTTGTGTGATGGTTGCTGTGGTGGTGTGGTTGATAAAAAAGGAGACTACTCTCTTGAGTGTTCTGTCTTCGGTTGCCTTCTTGGTAGAGTTCTACTACTAAGACTAATGAATCCCCAAAAAAATCAATAGTCTTGTTGAAATAATCCTCGGTATACTGCACTCTGATGTTTACCCTTAAGTTACACTACTCCGTTAGCTTTATTCTCTTCCTTCAAAAATAGTTTCTAGTTTGAATGCAACAAGCTCTTTTTCAATACTCTTTACTCATTTCCCACATACTTTTGGTTTTCATTTTAGACCATGCGTCTGTAAGATGAAAGTATAAAATCTTTTCCACTCTTCCTTTTTGTGTTTTATCGCCTTCTTATTACTACATTAATTAGGGTTACCTACCTTCATTCTGAAATAACAACTATGGAGTGCATAGAGGTAGTCAACTACGAGGAAGTGCCTTTCTCGACTAAACTCTTATCTTAGCTTGGTATTCTCACTAGATAGTGAAGTTTATTCTTTTATTTTATAAGTTGTTGATCTTGGTCCTTCGTTTTGACATACTAACTATGGGGTGCATGAAGGCAGCCAACTATGAGCAAGTGCCATTCTCAACTAAACTCTTAACAGCATAAATTTCTTAGTACTGACAGCGGATTTTGCAGTTTTATTATTATTATTTTTTTGAAAGTGTATGAAATCAATCTTTTATATTTTTATCTTTATTAGCTTAAATCTCTCCCACCCCTAAATTTTGAGAGTAGCACGGTCCTCATTGCTAAAACGTAAAGCAAAAGTGTTGTAAAAAATTGTACAAAAAAGGTTAGAGTAAAAGCTTGCACGCATGCAAAGGTAATTGTGTTTCTGATGGGAAGATCCTAAGGCTTATGATGCACACTTTGAGTGTTAACCGCAAGTGTACGGGTCAAGTTATAATATAAAACGGCGAAGTCCGAATATCGTTCCACTGGAGATCCAATTGTGAAGGTTTATGTTACTTAGCTATTCTATAATCGAATCAATTTTATTTAAGGATTAGAATTAATATTGTGAGTTATGGAAAATATAAACCAAATAAGGAAAGTAATAAAGTGAGAAACACAAGAGTCAAAGAGAGTTCTAAGGTAATTAATTCTTGTTTATTTCATCATGCAATATTATAGATTTCATGGATTTTATTGTCATTCATATGCCTAAGTCTAAAAACTTAATTCCAAGTTATTTTCTCTAAAAACCAACCCTTTCTCATACAACTCGATTGATTACTAATCTCTTGAAACTAATACAAATTACATGACATTAAGAATAGTCTTTAGCAACTTTTGTTGTCAACCTAACTACTCTCATGATAGATTAACAACAATTCATTATTATAGATCAAGTTAAACATACAATCTCTTAATCATACATTTAACCTAAAATGTGAAGATGGCCAATCCACAAGAATTAAACACAATAACAATGAAAAGCATAATCATTCCAACAAAACCATGAAAGTCTACAAGATCAACATAAATTCATAAACAATTCATCAAAACTCTAAAACTAAAGAGTTTAGCCACTCATAGCTTGAAGCAACATGTTTAAGAAAAATAAAAAAAAGAAAGAGTGTAAAGGAAAGGAAACTCTACTGAAAAGAGGGTCTTGATTGAGGTAGCACTGTTGCGATCTCCTTAGTTCTCACATCGGAATTTGAATGGCATCACGACTATCTCGAACTCTTCTCCTCTTCCTTGTAACTAACTCACTCTTTGGACACTTTTATGAACTCTCACTCAATTCTCTCCTTTTTGTTCCTCTTTAGATCTATAAATTGATGGTTGATTTCCTCTTTTAGGGCTGCTGGACCCCCAGATTTATAGAGTTGGCCGCCCAAAAATTTACCAAAAATAACCTATTTTCATTTATGGAAAACTGGCGGCGCGGCGCTGGTTCATAGCGCCGCAGCGCTAGGGCAACGTGCACAATATCTTGCTCTCGGGTTTTAGCGCCACGGCGCTGCCCCAATTTTTGCCATTTTGTGTTTTTCATCTCTTTTTTGCCGCATTCTTACTCGGTTTTGATCTTTTGGGTCTTTTCTTCTAATTTTCCTCATTTTAACCTGAAAACCACTAGCAAATAAGTGAAATCTAATATAAACTCCCTTAATTTGAGAGGATAGAAAATAATTTTCAAGTGCTTATCAGCTTAGTACAATGCATAACACTTAGTAATTAAAGATAGATTATGTATAAGGATCATCATAGTGGCTATTATTTCAACACGTAAGATAAATGAGATTAAATATTGAATCGAAATAAGAAAAGCTATAATTAAGGAAAAACACAGAGAAAGGTAAAATGACAAACAGGAAGGAATGAATCAAAGTTATTGATATTAACTCAAAGGCGAATTACATAGTTGATCGTTAAGATAAACGCCAAAAAATTACAAAAAAACATTTTAAACTTAAAAATACACCCTTAAATTTTAAGTTGGTCAGTTGTCTTCATCAAACTTGCATTCTAGAGTAGGGTGCTTAGGAGCAAGACGTGAAGGTGACGGACGCGGAGGCGTAGGACACGAGGCATGGGGAAGACAAGAGGTTGCTGCACTCTTTTTGGGACGATGAGGTAAGGGATGTCTGGGTGATAGGAGAACAACTAGTGAATATAACTTAGGGTGAAGTTGAACTGTTCTCTTTATCGTCGAGCCAACAAATTTAAAGACTGCATCATGGGACATAAGATGGACTGTTGCATGTAAGTCAACATGGTTTCCCATTCGAGTTTGAGGTACTGCTCTTGAGGCTGCAGTCGGTTAAGGTTGAGCCATTAGCTGAGGGGTTGGGCGTCTCATGAACACAGGGAACAATGGATGTGAAAAACTAGTGTGAGTCATCAATTGGTAGAAGTAAGGTAGGGGGAGAAGACGGTTTCTCTTTGGAAGTCTTAGAAGTTGGCAAAATTTTTGGACTTGGAGGGGCAGAAGAAGGAGGGGTTTGCTCTCTTTGTTTGGGTAAAAGGGTTGCATTTGTTTCATGGCGATCAGGACTTGCCATGATTTCGAGGATGGGCTTGGCAACCATACTCTTCTTCTTCTTCTTCTTCTTTTACTAGTTTAAGCGGTGGCTTTGGGGCTCCTTTGGATGCCTTTGCAAGGCCTGGTTCATGCTAGGATCCCCTCATTAACCGACGCAACGTCTTGTTATTAATCACCCAGTTCACTGGAACGGTCTACTATGCGTCCACCAAATCAGTGCCACTTCTAATGGCAGCATTTGCACACAATCTCATTATTAGCCAAAGGAAGAAATAGCTGACCGCTAGGCTTACTAAACACGCTGCGAATCTGGGTTGTGATTATGTGTCGGACATCCAGGGGGATTCTTTGCATAATGTAGTATGCTGCCATCACCTTAGTCTCTTGAAACAATTTTGTCATAAGTAGTGAGGATGAGCCACTTCTTCATGAAGTACACCTGATGTACACTTTCTGTATTACCGCAAGTGTATGGGTCAAGTTATAATACAAGACAGTTAAGTCCGAATATCGTTCCACTGAGGATCCAAATGTGAAGGTTTAAGTTACTTAGCTATTCTAGAATTGAATCAATTTTATTTGAGGATTCACTCTCAAGTTGTGATTTCGAAAAACTATAAAGGAAAGCAAGTAAATGAGAAACACAAGAGTCAAAAAGATTTCTAGATTGAATCCTTGTTTAATTCATTATGTAGCATTCTAGAGTTCATAGATTTTATTGCAATTCATATGCTTAAGTCTAGAAACATAAATCCAAGTTATTTTCTATAAAAAACAACCTTTTCTCATGCAACCTAATTGATTACTAATATCTTGAAACCAATTTAAATTACATGACATTAGGAGTAATCTTTAGCAACTTTCATTATTAACCTAACTATTCTCATGATAGATTAACAACAATTCATTGTCATAGATCTAATTAGACATACAATTATCTCAACCATACATCTAATCTAACATTCAATCATGCCCATTCAACAATAATTTAAGCACAATAACAATGAAAAGCATATTCATTATAATAAAACCATGAAGAGTCTACAATATCAACATAACTTTATAAACAATTAATCAATACCCTAAAACTAAAGAGTTTAGCCACTCACAGCTTTAAGCAACATGTTCACAAACAATTTAAGCATAGAAAGAGTGTAAAGAAAGGAAAACTCTACTGAAAAGAAGCTCTTGTTTGAAGAGGAACCGCCAAGATATCTTTAGTCTTCACGTCGGGAATTAGAATGGCACCAAAACTCTCTCTCAAACTCTTTTCTCTCTTCCTTGCAGCCAACTCACTCTTTAGGCCTCTCTATTGTATTTTCTCTGATTTCTCTTTTTCTTGTTGTGTTCTTGGTGTGTTTAGGGTTGTTGAAAATCCTCCAATTCAAAGAGTTGGCCGCCCAAAATTCTTTCCAAAATTGTTGATTCTTCAAATAAGGAAAGCTAGCGCCGCTGCGCTGACCGTCATAAAATGGTGGTACCACCATATTGTGAGATGGCATCGCCGTGCTGTGCATCATTAAAACCTAACATTGGCGTCGAGCCATAATGTTGTGCCAGCGCTGTTGCGCTGTGCTTGAATGATGCTCTCGGGAAAGGGTAGGGGGTTGGCTGCTACCACCTTCTTCTCTTGTTGATTTATTCTTCTTCTTCGTCAGGGTGTTCTTATCTTTCTTGCATCCTTAGTGATGCATTCCTTCTCCACTCTAGGCAAGTGATGCCTAGACTTCTTACTTTTCTTCTTTTTCTTCCCCTTAAATTCGGCTGGGGCACTTAACCTTGCGGTTAATTCTGAATCTTCTTCTATCTGCAGCTTTCTATCAAATTTAGTTGTTGTCTTGTTTATCATCTCCTCTTCCATCATCTCCCTTTCAAACTCCGAGGCTACTCAATCAGCCTCAAGATCAGGTGGGAGGGATTCCTTTGCATTCCTCCCCTCATCAACTCGTGCTTCCTTGCAAGGCTCTTTGTTGGAGGCTGAGGCTGCAAACTTCTTGACTTCCTTCTGAAGCGCTTTTAATTCATCTTTGAGCTTAGCCTTTCTCTTGGCCAATTTTGCAGCTACTCGGTTAAAGATGTAGCAACAATAGCAGACTCAGGACTGTTCGCTTTTTGGGTGTTTGTTAGCTTTTCATCCTTGGCAACAACCTTTGAGAGCTCGATAGGTTGTTCCGATCCTTTTGACACCTTCGGCTTCTTATTTTTTAGTGATGTCGTCTCCTCCTCATCTTCAAATCCATATCGTTGCAGCAACGACCACATACTTTTTAATAGGTCCATCATTAGACTCAAGTGACTGATCTTCAGAGCTCGATTCTATAGGAATAGACCTTTGCATTTCTACTGCCATGCCCACATCCTTCTTGCTGCGGGCAGGCTTTTCCTCAACCGCAAACCAAAATTTCTCCTCTATGGCCCTCTCTTCTTCAACCAGCCCCATGACCACCTTATGTCCCCTATCCCTTTTTGGATGACTTTGCTCATCACCCTTAGAGGAAGGTGATTCCTTCCCTGCATCCGACGTGCAAGGCTTGGCAGGATCTCTTAGTCCACTTAAGATGTGTGTGACCCATTCGTTTGTGGAACGCACAAAGTTCACTTCCCCCTCCTCCACCACTACTTCACCCCCACTTCATCGGTTCCATGGATGTTAGGCTATTTGGATGAAGGGAGAGGCTGATTCACTTTTCCATCCTCCTCCCTCTTTCTTGCTTGTCTTTCCTCTAGGGCAATGCGTTCAAGGATATTAAAAAGCACTTGAAAAGTGCTTTTTGTTCTCCTAAATTAAGGAAGTTTATATTAGATTTCATTTGTTTATTAGTGGTTTTCAGGTCAATGTAAAAAAAACAAGAATCGAAAGCCAAAAGAACCAAACTGAGCCAAAATCAAGTGAAAGAGAGGAAAAAATCACAAAATTGCCAAAAACAGGGCAGTGTTGTGTCGCCAACTCGGTGCTGCTACGACACTTTTTCTAGAGAGCATCATTCAAGCACAGCACAACAGCGCTGGCGCAGTGTTGTGACTTGGTGTTAAGGGTAGGATTTAATGACGCATAGCGCAATGACGCCACCATTTTATGTCGGTGAGTGCAGCGACGCCATCGACCAGTGACATGACGCCAACTTTCTTTATTTGAAGAATCAACCATTTTGGAAAGATTTTTGGGTGGCCAACTCTATAAATTGGAGAGTTTCCAGCAACTCTAAAGACGTTAAAAGTCACAAGAAAAAGAAGAGAAATTAGAGAAAAAACTATAGAGAGTCATAGAGAGTGAGTTGACTGCAAGAAAGAGGGAAAAGAGTTTGAGAGAGAGTTTTGGTATTGTTCAAGTTTCCGACGTGAAGACTAAGGACATTTTGGTAGTTCCTCCTCAATCAAGAGCTTCTTTTCACTAGAGTTTCTCTTTCTTTACACTCTTTCTATGCTTAAATTGTTTGTGAACATGTTGCCTAAAGTATGAGTGGCTGAACTCTTTAGTTTTAGGGTATTGATGAATTGTTTATGAAGTTATGTTGATATTGTAGACTCTTCATGGTTTTGTTGTAATGAATAATGCTTTTCATTGTTATTGTGCTTAATTCTTGTTGAATGGCCATGATTGAATGTTAGATTAGATGTATGGTTGAGATAATTGTATGTCTAATTGGATCTATAACAATTAATTGTTGTTAATCTATCACGCGAATAGTTAGGTTAACAATGAAAGTTGCTAAAGACTACTCTTAATGCCATGTAACTTACATTGATTTCAAGATATTAGTAATCAGTTAGGTTGCATGAGAAAAGGTTGTTTTTTACAGAAAATAACTTGGATTTATGTTTTTAAACTTAAACATATGAAGCAATAAAATCCATGAACCCTAGAATGTTGCATAATGAACTTAACAAGGATTCAATACCCTAGAACTCTCTTTGACTCTTGTATTTTTTATTTACTTGCTTTCCTTTTTAGTTTTTTCAAAATCACAACTTGAGATTGAATCCTCAAATAAAATTGATTCAATTCTAGAATAGCTAAGTAATTTAAACCTTCACAATTGGATCCTCAGTGGAACGATATTCAAACTTAACCATCTTATATTATAACTTGACCTATACACTTGCGATAACATGGAAAGTCTGCATCAAATATTGCCGAAGACATCCCTTTCTTCTTGACGGCAAACAATGTCTGGCTTCATCACAAACATGCGTTTTAGGTAGCGGTCATTCAACCTCATTAGTTGTTAGATGCACACTCGACTTTGCATCCCCAAAATTTTCGGCAGAGGGAATCAATTGATTTCATAGTGGGCTTACTAATGCAGGATTTTACTCGTTTTGGTAGGGAAGGCGAAGGCAAAGGTTTAGGTGAAGGGAACACGGAGGGGAGATTTGGGTTAAGGGTTAGATGTTTAGGATTTGCACACAGTCCTCAAAGTCGGATTGGATTTCGATAATTGTAGGATGGCTAGGTTGGGGAATGGAAGAAGGGAGAAAGGTTGGGCGAAATGGAAAATGTAGGGATGGTGAAGGGTTATTGGGCCTTTGAGTGGTGGGCCAAGCACAAGAGGCGGGTGTAAACCCTACTTCCATTTCTAAGCACTTAACTTAAGTGTTGTACTATTGTTGTCGACTTAAACAAAATTCTCTTTGTTTAGATTGAAGGAGGCATGGAAAAGAGAAGCCAAAGGGAGGTAGACTTGTCGACTTAGTCGTGGGGGTGATTGCAAGCAAATGGCTTGGCATGAAGCTTGAGAAGGAAGTAAACGAGTGCCAAGGAGAAGGGTAATTGAGAGCTACCTTAGCATAAGTAGTCGGGTTGTGTGTTGTAGGTGTGGTCAACGTTGAGGAAGAGGAAGTGAAGAAAATTTTGGCTAAGTGTTACGAGTGTGCGTTAAGACCTAATGTGTAGCCGAGCCTCTAAGTGTGAGTGTTGATGCGGGAATAATGTTGATGGAGTAGGTTGAAGGATGCATGCTTGTGAGGTTAGCAAGAGAGGGAAGGATGTGTTCACAGGAGGCTTGTGTGGCATGATGCGTCTTGTGGTGCAAGGAGGGCTATGTGTCCCTAGGTGACTTTGTGTAGCATCTTGCAGGCTAAAGGAGTTAGAGGAAGGATGTGTTCATCTTGGGCGTCCATCAGCCAAGGGGGCTGCGTGCAAATAAGTAGCCGAGGAAGGAAGTAAAATAACCTCAAAAGGGAACTCAACTATGTGTGAAGAACTTGTCCAAAGGTGATGCGTCCATCACTTCTTTTTTACCTAGGCAAATTTGAGTATTAAATATTAACTAAGTCTAATTAGGTGACAAAATAAGGTTAATTGTGACGAGGCCAAGCAAAAGGTGGCAAACTGAGGTTTTGCATGAATTTCTTGTGAAGGCTATAAATAGAAGGTCCAATGAAGAAGTATGGTTTGCTCAATTTACTCAGGCCATTTGAGAAGTTCTTCGACCAATTTTCTCTAAATTGAGTCTAGTTTTAGAGAGAGGGCTACCAGAAGAGAATTCATTGAGGAAGAACTCAAATTTTATCAGAGATTCAAGATGGTTCATGTTGTCGAGTAATCTAAAGTAGGGTGGAAGGATTTTGAGAAATCTGACTGAAGAAAAGGAGTTAGACACTGAAATTTGGAGGTAAGTTCAATTATCTATAAGTTTGTAAGAGGAAGAACAATTTAATTAGGACTGAAAATATTATTTTTGGCATCTAGAAGTAAAGGCAATGTTTGTAAGACTGTCGGGTAAGATTCAGCTAAGGTAGAAGACGTTGTGTGTGCAGGCAAGGTAGGGCAGTGGCTGAAGGTAAGAATTCTATTGAAGCTAATTTTGGTGATTTTGAGTGCACAATGGGCAGACTGATAGGCCATTTAAAAAATGAAGGACATACATACTCTGTTGCTTTCTTTTTATTATTAATTTTTTTTTATCTGGAAACCATCTTTCTTAGTTTCAGTAATTCTAACTATCAATTTAATTAATGTGGATAGTTTCAAAGAAATATCATATAAAATTATGAACAATTCGAGTTGGAGAAACAATCTATTTATAGGAACTTAAAAACACTAACAAACTTATTATACCTTAATTGAATACAAATAATTATTAGGTAAATTGTACAAGGTTATAAATTCGAAATAACTGCAAACTTATAAAATCTCAAGATTTTTGAAAATATCAAAAATAATTTTCCTAACTGTTGATTTTAAGTGTTTGTCCTAAACCAACTTATTTCATAAACTCAATTTTCATAAGCTATTTTGAATGGTTGTCAAAGGTTCAAACTTTTTTCAAATTGATTTTTTAAACAAAAATTAAACACTTGAAAAGTTAAATCAAATATCCCTAAATAATCTTGAAATCCAGTGAAAAATAAAACTCAAACAACAAGAATGAAAACCTATCGTTATCATATAAGTAGTGACATGCATATACATTCATATTATAGATCACATAAGAATAAGTTTGATATATAAGTTAGTTTTAGATTTGATCGAAAGATGCAAGTGCCCTATACTTGAGATCGACGTCTATTTTTCCAAGTACAATAGCCTCCAACTTGAGCAAACAGATCATACACTCGTGAGTATTTAGGGGCCATTTGATAACTATCTTATTTTTATTTTTGTTTTTGTTCGGTTTTTTTTTTTTTTTTTCGGTTTTTTTTTTTTTTTTTCGGTTTTTTTTTTTTTTTTTCGGTTTTTTTTTTTTTTTTTCGGTTTTTTTTTTTTTTTTTCGGTTTTTTTTTTTTTTTTTCGGTTTTTTTTTTTTTTTTTCGGTTTTTTTTTTTTTTTTTCGGTTTTTTTTTTTTTTTTTCGGTTTTTTTTTTTTTTTTTCGGTTTTTTTTTTTTTTTTTCGGTTTTTTTTTTTTTTTTTCGGTTTTTTTTTTTTTTTTTCGGTTTTTTTTTTTTTTTTTCGGTTTTTTTTTTTTTTTTTCGGTTTTTTTTTTTTTTTTTCGGTTTTTTTTTTTTTTTTTCGGTTTTTTTTTTTTTTTTTCGGTTTTTTTTTTTTTTTTTCGGTTTTTTTTTTTTTTTTTCATTATAGGCATTTGAAACCAAAGAATAATTGTGTACCAAGTAGACTTTAATCTATCGTACTTCATTGTCTTAGTTTTGTCCATTATTTTAAAAAGTTTTGATAATGTCAAGTTAATCCAAATAAGATTTAGGGTAAAATACCAATTTGGTTTTGTAATTTAGATTCAATTTCATTTTAGTTCATATACTTTTGTCAATTTTAATTTCATATACTATATCAATAAATTTTAAATTTAGTCTATATAATTGTAATAAATTTTAAATTTAGTCCTTTAATTTATAATTAATTTTTTATGAAAACTAATTCTATTGTTATGGGTAATTTTTGTAACAAAAGGATAAATCTAAAAATTAAGGGAAAAGAAAACCAAACCAAGACCAAGACAAGAAAATTAAAATTTGGCAAGTGAAGGGAGTTAGGTCTCTGCGTCAACATATCCCTTGACTTTGGGCTAAGGTTGAGGAGCCCAATAAACATACATGGGGTGTCCAACATGCCCCCAATCTGATAAGCCCACATACTATATAATTAGGTTATTTGATAACTTGATTCACGACTCCAATGAAAAAGTGGATTGGTTCACCTATCGATTTATCCAACTTAAGAGTCTTTGATTGTGTTGCTTACACACATTCGATAGAAGGAAAATTGGTTAATTAAGTTACGGAATGTGCTTTTTTAGGATACCCTCGTGGTATAGGCTATAGATCATGGAGTCTTGATGATATAAGGATTTGTTTAATTCAACTAATTAAATGAATTCTTTAGAAATAAAAAGTCATGTAGAGATTAAGAGAGTCTCATTAGAGAAGAATTTTCTATTAGGTATATATATATATCTAGGCAACTGCCCATATTTTGAGCTACTATCCACTAAACACTAACCTAGGAAACTACCCACATCTCTAGTAACTACCAATCTCTCACTACATGGATAACTATCCATGATAATTTAGGTAACTACCCACATTCCAAGACGAATCCTTCTATTTTTTGCAACTTCACATAACAACACTCAAACTTATAAATTTCATGGTATGTGACTTTTTTTTTTTTTTTTTTTTTTTTTTTNAAAAGTCATGTAGAGATTAAGAGAGTCTCATTAGAGAAGAATTTTCTATTAGGTATATATATATATCTAGGCAACTGCCCATATTTTGAGCTACTATCCACTAAACACTAACCTAGGAAACTACCCACATCTCTAGTAACTACCAATCTCTCACTACATGGATAACTATCCATGATAATTTAGGTAACTACCCACATTCCAAGACGAATCCTTCTATTTTTTGCAACTTCACATAACAACACTCAAACTTATAAATTTCATGGTATGTGACTTTTTTTTTTTTTTTTTTTTTTTTACATTTATTTGGTGAATTAAAACATGTATCAATGCTAAGATACTATTATGTAGCTCGGAATTTAAGATTTATCTCTTGATTTGTACCAGCATGTTTGATTCATATATATAGATCTACATGTAATACGTAATTATTAGATTCTTAGATCACCAAGTAACAAAAATTAATTTAGAGTGTAGATTGATTCGACAATTCCAGTCTAATTACATTCATCTATCTAACTTAGGAGAGATTCACAACGAATACTTAATTAGGCCTTTTTGAATTATTTTGTTCGTCTTAGCAATAGCCCTAGATCTTAATGCTAATCAGTTTGCATTTTTAGGATGCCTTTCATCTAAACACAAGAATCAATTTGACTAATAGTACATCCTTCTAGACATTCTAGAAGTGATTGGCTAAGTTCAACCAATAAAGTTGCATTGCACTTATTTGATTAATCGATTATTGAGTAGCAAATTGAGAGTAGTCCTAATTTACTCAAAGCTAGGTTTTTGTCTCATTGATAATTTAAGTCAAACCAATTTGTAACTTGATTTCCCTTTGTTATTGCTTTTCTTTAAATTAGAGTACCAAAGAAATTTGATAAATTTTCCCATTTGGTTACTCAACGACAAGTAATTTGATAGAGAAATTGACTCCTACTCTATGGATCGACCCGTTATTGCCCCAATACTACTAAATTAGAGTATAAAATGAAATAATTATTTAGCTGAATTAGAAGCTTCGGCAACTTTTGGTTCGCCACAAATAAACATAAATATGCCAAACATAAATTCATACATGTATGACCAATCATCCGCTATATAAGGACTTCACGAATACTCTCATTATGCCCAATAAATGTCTTAGGAGCTAGTCCTTTTGTCAATGGATCCGCAAGCATATCATTGGTGCCAATATCAACTATTTGAACTCTTTGATTTTGCACCTTTTCTTTAATTGATAGATAATTTAAATCCATATGTTCGTCACCCTTGGAGTATGTATCGTTCTTAGAGAAGAATTCAGTTGCCGCATTATCACAATATATCCTTATTGATTTAGAAATGGTACTAATGATGCCTAAACCACAAATAAAATTGCGCAAACTACAACGATTGAATTGTGGCTTTAAAGCATGCCACAAATTCATCCTCCATAGTGGAAGTAGTAATGACAACTACTTATCATTCTTCGATGAGACATCAGTTAGAAGAAACAAATAGTCAAATGTGGACTTTCGGGTATCTGAACATCTGACATAGTCTAAGTTCGAGAAACCAACAACCTTAAGGTTACTATTTCTTCTATATGTGAGCATGTGTGATCTTTAGTGCCATGCAAATACCTTAAAATCTTCTTTGCAACTCTATAATGAAGTAGTCTGGGATTTGATTCATAACGACCCAACATATTGATCGCAAAGCTTATATCCGACTAGTACAGGTCTGAGCATACATCAAACTCCCAACTAAAAAACCATAAGGGATATTATCCATTTCTTTATGCTCGAAATCTTGGGACATTGGGACAAACCAAAATTGTTCCCTTTCAAGATGGAAACTGGACTAGATGTACATGATTCCATCTTAAATCTCTTATAGAATATTGTTGATGTAAGTTTTATGAGACAATCCTAAAATTTCTAATGATCTATCTCGAAATATTTCTATTCCAATCACATAGGAAGCCTCACCCATATTCTTCATCTTAGAGTTGCTAGAAAAGTAATCCTTAACTCTATGGATCGACCTGTTACTGCCTAACTATTGAATTATAGTAGAAAATGGAATAATTATTTGGCTAAATCGAAAGATTCAACAACTTTTGGTTTGCCAAATTTGCATCATTGCCGGGGAGCCTTAATATTTTCCTTTTAAAAGATTTGTTGTTCCTTGCTTGCATTTTTTGTTCTCTTTGTTGCATGAATCGTTCATTTGGGAGATATAAAAACAGAGGAGAGACGAATTCAAAGATAAGCAAGAGCATGAGTTGCAAACATTGATCATATTAGTGTAGAAGTCATGCAAGAAACTGAAGAGACTTTTGAAGAGAATTTTGAAGAGGTTGTTTAGAAGACTAAAATGGGAGAGCAACTTGAGTGCACCCTAAGAGAGTTGGCAACTCTTGATATAACGCAACATCCTCTATGCATAATATATCTTGAAACAACAGGTACATTTGAGTTAAAAACAAGGTTAATTCACTTATTCCGAACTTTTCATAGTTGTCCAAGTGAGGATGCGCACAAGCATCTCTAGGAGTTCTACATACTATGTGATGGGATGCAATCACATAGAGTCACTGAAGAGCAAATCAATTTGAGGGTGTTTCCCTTTTCATTAAAAGATGATGCAAAAGATTGGTTGCATTACTTGCCATCTGGTAGTATTACAATGTTTGTTGAGATGATGAAGCAATTTTTAGAGAAATGTTTCCCAACTTCCTGCTACAAGAATAGAAAGGAGATATTTGATAGTGCAGGACCATGGGGAGTCACTTTATGAGTATTGGGAGAGATTTAAGAGAAATTGTGGAAGCTTCCCTCAACATCAAATTTCTGATCAGATGCTCATTCAGTATTTTTATGAAGGTCTATTGCAGCAGGACAAAAGCAACGTAGATGCTATTATAGGAGAAGCTTTGGTGAACAAAACTCCTTCTGAGGCAAAGAAGCTTATTGCTACCATGACTACAAACACTCAGCAATTCGAAACCAGAGATTCAGTCAACACTAAATCTTTAAATGAGGTAAGTGAATTAAAAAGTCAAATTTCTAACTTAGTTGCTTCTATTAAACAGATGGCATTGGAAAAGAACTAGTTGACGATGACGTGCTAGATTTGTTCAATGACTGACTATTCTACATGTATATGTCCCAACTTTCAGCAGGAAGTGAATGCAATGAAAGGATTTAACGATAATGGGTAGAACAGGCAAAGAGATCTTTACAATCAAACTTACAACCTAGGTTGGTTAGATCACCCTAATTTTAGATGGGATGGACAAAACAAGCCGTTTTAGAATAATAGAGAAGCTTCTTTGAGCTCAAATGTTTACATGGAAGATATGGTGAAAACTTTTTAGTCTACTTTGGAGTATATGGGAAACCAAATTTCCTAGCTTGCCATATTAGTGATTAGATTGGAAGAGCAGTCAGGTAAACCCCTTTTGCAGCCTAAAGCAAATCGAAGGGAGAACGTTAGTGCCATCACTTTAAGGAGTGGCAAAGAACTTACATCACTTGTTGTACCTGTCAGTGTTCCATCTAGAGAAGACTCTATATCCACTGAACCAAATGTGTAAAAAGGACTACCTCTCTCACTAAAGAAAAGAATAAAGTTTGACCCTTCGCTTTGTTTTTAATTCTTTTATTACTAAAGCTCCTTTTCCTTCTAAGTTGGTGAGGCCAAAGGAGAATGATGCTAATCGAGAGATTCTTGATACATTTAGGAGAGTCGAGATCAACATTCCACTTGTTGATGCAGTCAAACAAATTCCCAAGTACGCAGAATTTTTAAAAGAATTGTGTACCAGGAAAAGACAAATGAAGGAGAAAGAACGGGTAGTTATAAGTCAATCTGTTTTTGGTATCTTACAGAAAAATATACCTAAGAAACAAAAAAGACTCAAGTATGTTTTTACTTCCCTATGTGTTTGGTAACAAGAAAATTGAGAAGGCTATGCTAGATTTAGGAGCATTAATCAATGTAATGCCTTATTCAATTTTCCAAGATTTAAAATTGAATAATTTTGCATGAAAATGGCCTAGTAATTCAACTAGCTAACATATCATTCATACATCCCATGGGAGTGGTAGAGGACGTTCTTGTCCAAGTCAATGAATTATTTTTTCCTGTCAATTTTTATATTGTGAAAATGGAAGAGAGCGCTTCACATTCATCTGCATCTATCTTTCTTAGTAGACCTTTCATGAAAACAACTAAAACTAAGATAGGTGTAGATGAGGACATATTTTCTGTTGAATTTGATAGGGAAATAGTTAGATTTAATATTTTCAATGCTATGAGAATCTCCAGTCAAAGTCGTCTTCAATTGTGTTAGAATGATGTGATTGACTCTTTGGAAGAGGAAGTAGTTTGGGATGTATAATATGATGAGGATGAGGATAACTCTAATGTCATCCTACCCTTTCACGAACTGTCTTCTATAATAGTGTCTAAGCCGATAAGTTTGGATTCTTTGTCTAATGATTTGATTGAGAAAATGTTGCCTTCTGTTGTGCAAGCGTTCAAATTGGAGCTTAAGGAAGGTAGATTGATGGAGGTTCTCAAGGAGCACAAGTTGCTTATTTGGGAGAGCTAGATACTTTGCTTATTATTATTTCAAATGATCTAACCCCTAAACAGGAAGGCAGATCTGTGGAGGTGCTTAAAGAGCAAAAGTTGACAATTGTTTGGACCTTAGCAAATATTAAAGGAATCAATCCTATTGTCTATATACACAGGATTGCTTTTGAGGAAGGCGCTTGAATCCCGCCCTAAAAGAGGTAGCAATGAAAGATACTTCAAACTTCTGGAAGCAGGTATAATCTACCCCATCCCTGATAGTGAGTAGAAGAGCCCTATTCACGTAGTGCCTAAGAAAATTGGTATAACAGTTAGGAAAAATGATGAGGGTAAGTTAGTACCTATGAGGGTACACAATGGTTGGAAATGTGCATTGATTTTCGTACGTTGAATGTTGTTACTAAAAAGGATCATTTTCCATTTCCATTAATAGATCAAATGATTGAACACCTTGCTGGAAAGCTTTCTTCTGTTTTCCTAATGGTTTTTTAGGTTTTTATCAAATACCTATGTCCCATGAAGATTAGCAGAAAACTACTTTTACCTGCCCATGTGGAATGTTTGCCTTTAGGTAAATGCCCTTTGCCTTGTGCAGTGCACCTGGTTCATTCCAAAAGTGCATGATGACCATTTTCTTAGAGTTCATAGAAAAATGTATAGAGGTATTCATGGACGATTGTATTGTTTACAGCAAGTCTTTCGATTATTGTCTTTTGAATTTATTGAAAGTTCTTAGAAGATGTATCGAGTGTAACCTTCTGCTTACTTTTGACAAATGTCATTTTATGGCTAATCATGGTATTGTTCTAGGGCATGTGATATCTTCTATAGGGATAGAGGTATATTAGACAAAAATATATGTTCTTGCTAACCTCCCTTACCCTACTAGTGTGAAGGATGTTTGTTCTTTTTTTGGCCATGCAGGTTTTTACTGCATGTTCTTTAAAGATTTTAGCAAAATTGCCTTGCCAATAACCGTTTTGCTTCAAAAGGATGTGGAGTTTAACTTCAGTGAGGAGTGAAGGCAAGCCTTCGATGTGTTGAAGAAGGCCTTGACTAGTGCACCAGTTATTTAGGCTCCTCGATAGATCTACCTGTTGAGATCTCGTATGATGCCGACAACTATGCAATTAAGGTAGTGCTTGGACATATAATTTAAAAGAAGCATCACGTGATATACTATGCTTCAAGGATCGTGAATCCTGCTCAATGCAACTACACCACTATGGAAAAGAACTCCTCTTTGTTGTTTTTGCTTTAGAAAAATTTAGATCATATATTCTTGGCTCACATGTAACTATTCTGATCATGCAGCACTACACTTGTCACACCCCCTCCCGGATTATCCTTTCTCAACCCGAGAAGAGGTGTGAAGACAGCAACCTTGACTCTTCTGTAAGGTTCACTGTCCAACCATTTCCGTCAAGAACAGCCCAGACGAGGCTTCTGCGTAGGCAAAGCATCCTGAACTCGCTTGCTACCTGGAAAACAAAATAAAATAGGAAAACGTGAGCTACAAGCTCCGTGAGTGACTGGCTTTGTAAAAACTATCTTTAGTTCGAACAGAGGCATGTCAAAACAATATTCATAAACAAGGATTAAGCAAAATAGCTTTTCCGCAAAACCTTGTCAAATCTTGGGAATCCATTCTAAAACATATAGAATCGTTATCAAATAAATAATTCAGAAAGATCATTTGGCATTTCAATCTTTCCCCTTAGTTGAAGTGGAGCAAAACTCAACACCCCAACGTCGAAAACATATAAGGCTCGATGCAGAGCAAGACTCAACGCACCAGCATATAACCTCTATGTGCACATAGGAATATGGCGGGTTGCCCATGTACCTTCTCATGTCCTTGAGTACTGGGTCCCTGGAAAGTTCACATGCATTATTAGCATTGATCCTCCTCTTAAACATTTATAGGCGGGTTGCTCAAGTGCTGGGTCCCGGGGAAGTTCACGTGCTTATTAGCATTGATCCTCCTCTTAAACATTTTCTTCATCAATTTACATAGATAGTTCATCAAAGACTTTTTAGGAAACAGGGTGTTCCTCGATAAATATATTTTGCAACATGTCTTTCGTTACCATAAAGCATTCAAGTAAATCATGCCTTTTAAACCATAAATTCAAGCATTATGCTTTTCACAGAACAATTATCTCAAAACCATATCACATAACAATATTTTTAACAAAATTCATTTTCGAAAAAGGAAAGAGTCACTCACAAATCTCTTAAGGAATTTCCCCCTTTTTCCTTTCAAATTTCTGTTTCCCGAGCCCTTAACGCAAGGCTTCTGCTTCTAGTCCACTAGTTAGCTATTTTCACTCTCGGTAGCTTAGTTGGTCACAACGTTCTAACTTTGAAACGCAAGACTGGCCTCCCTCTATCAGTTTGGCTAGTCACAATCTTGCCCTTCAACGCAAGGTTGATAGCTACTGTAAAGTGCAGCCTAACTCCTCTTATTTCTTTGAGATGCGTCGACTTGAACGCATCGTCTATTTTCGAACACCGCTTTTTCCTTAAATGTTGGATTCGTTTCCAACGCAAGGTCAACCCCTCTTCAACGCAAGATAACTTCTTTAACACCAGATGATTAAGTTGTCAAAATGTCTTCTTTCTTGGCCGTAGACCTCCTTTTACAACGCAAGGGGGTTCCTTCTTTCTGTCTTCGTTCTCCTCCTTCTCTCAAGGATTTTTACTTCAGAATCATCAGTCGTTACTCTTCCCCCAGGGTCCTATTTATAGCGCCCTCATGCGTTCTTTGAGTTTCCTCTAAGGTTTGAGCTTCCTACTCACTTGTCTAACTCTTAACTAACTACACTATCGTCTTTGACGCGTTGAGATAACCGTCACTACGCATAGGGACCTCAATGCATAATATCCTCACCAACGCATGGTAAGTCAAATACGTTTCTTCTCCCGTTGACGCAACGACTACTTCAACACACAGCAACCATTCGTGATCACCTTCAACGTATAGTCGCCATATTACAATCCAGGGTTTACACAATACCGCTAAGCGTCAACGACAACAAATCCTTCTCATGCTCTACCTTTATGCATTGGTCCTGTTGTGTTTACCTCCATCCTGCGTCCATGACCTTCTACCTATCCTTTGTCATTCCTTGATTATTTCCAAGGTTATTCTTTTAAACCCTTCCTTATATTACTATTCCCTTTTAGATAAATTAGCATGCGTCCAACACATGTTCTAGTTCGTATGCCTACTTCACCACCTTCTATTTCCATCACTTAGAAATATCTTATAATAGAAGTCTATGCGTCTTACGTCTTTCCCTTTAGGTGCGTGAGTACTTCCTATACGTCCACTTTTACTATGCGTTACTTCAATCTTGACCATGCGTCCAACATGGTCTTTTATTCCTCTCCTTCGAACTTTTCAACGCATTGGTTGCAAAGAGTTGGGTTGTCACAACACTAGCCAATGGACAAAAAGCAATCTAAACTAAAATGTTAGCCGAGATATTATGTTTAGGAGGATCTATTTCTTTGGAAATTTTTTGTTGACCAAATAGTTAGGAGTTGTATACCTAATGATGGGTTTTTCTTTCTTTTAGCTTTTTGTCATGAACAAGTATGTGGGGGGCACTTTAGTTCTAAGCGCACAACTAAAAAAGTGTTAGACTCAGGATTATATTGGGACACACTTTCCAGGGATGCATATTTCTATATAAAACTTATAAGACATGCCAAAAGTCTAGAGGAATATCCCATAGTGTTAGACTCAGGATTATATTGTTGTAGTTTTTGAGATATTTGATGTTTGGGGATTAGATTTCATTGGCCATTTTCCTTATTCTTGTGGATTTAAATATATTCTTCTTGTTGTGGACTATGTTTCCAAAATGGGTGGAAGCAAAGACCATTGTTACTGATGATTCAAAATTGCTAAGCAAAGACCTTAGCAGGTCTAGTCTTACGGCGTTCTCTTTGAGGAACAATATAAAGCTTCCTCTAGTGATGTCAACCTTACCAATGAATCTTTGCAAATAGCAAAGATTGAGCATCAACTCCAAAATTGGGGACTACCCATGTCACACCCCCTCCCAAGTTACCCTCTTAACCTAGGAAAATGTGTGAGGACAACAGACATCGACCTTTTAACGACATCTACTATCGACATGTACTATCCGTAATTCATGTTTGAAGCACCTGATAAACAGTTTATATCACTTTTCCAGACAACATACTTAAATCTCAAAGACATGCTAATATTATTAACAAACTTCCATTCAACCACATAAACTTAATATTCTCATGATTACAGACTTCCACTCCTCAAAACCTCTTATGTAAAATATTGAGTCTTAAGTACAAATATTGACAATAAATACAATCTAAGTAGCTGAACCAGACAAGGTTGGTGTAGGCTACGCACCCCGGTTTGGCTCGCTACCTGAAAAATAGAAAATTTAAAGGAAAATAGTGAGTTAGGATGCCCAATGAGTGACAAGCTTAGAAAACTGTAGTTAGCTTAAAGCATCGACAAACAGCATGCTCAATAGATGAATAACAAAACGATAGGTAGGTTATCATAGAAACTCATAAATATTTTCTTAAACTTTTAAGATAACCTTAGTTAAGGTGGAGCGGAGCTCAACACTACTCAACATCGTAAACAACCTTAGTTGGGGCGGAACAATCTCGACACTCCCAACGTTGAATAACCTTAGCTGTGTGGAGTAATCTCAATACAACAACGTCAAATCTCCCTCGATGTGCACATAGGAATCATTAACCTGAAATTCCCATGTACCTTCTCGTGTTCTTTAGTACCAAGGTCCCATAATATAATATTCAGGTTGCCCATATGCCTTCTCCATGTCCTTCGGCATTGGGAACCATCGCATGCTTTGATAATAAATCATTTATAAACTTGAGTTTACAAATCCTAAGAGTTTCAAACTATTTATCAAACAAACATGCTTTGCATAACACTGAGCATTATAAAAACATCATGCTCCTTCACTTAAACTCGTAAAAACATACTCAAATTCATGCTAGAAAACTCATGTTTTAAAAATAATTTGAGCATACTAGAAATATTGAGAAAATAAATCACTTTAAATAGAATTTTGTCACTCACTACTTGTCCTAGGCTCCTAGTGGATTACATACCTTCTTTAGCTCTTATCGGCCTGAAATAAACTGATTTTCTTAGTTAAGTTTTTTTAAAATCCCTTTAATTTATAACTTAAGTCAGTTGAGTCTTAAATATTGAATTTTAGCTTAAAAGGGCTCACCAACAACCAAAAACTTGCTAAAATGACCAAAAATAGCAATCTTCCCGTAGGTGTGTCTAACAGCCCAACACCATGCCTGCACAGCTTGTCCAACCCCTTGTGTGCGGCAGATCACGAAAAGCTACACTGGCTTGCACATACTGGCACTACCCTGCACACCTAGACACTCGTGAGTGTGCGCTCACATCTTCGGCTATGCACGCCGACTACGTGTGTCGTGCGCCTCATCTTCTTACTAGCAAAACTAGTGAGACTTGTCTAGCTCAACTGCCTGCACGCCCGTAGTGTCGTCGTCTGCTCACTAGCGAGATTTGTCTCGCCCAATTGCCTGCACGTTCGTAGTGTCGGTGGCATGTCAGCCCGCCCACTGGCGTTCAAAAACACCGAAAATAACCTTAATTGAAACTTTACCTTTGGCCACTACCTAGGCTTGCCTACACGTACATCGTCTTCCTTCTTAGCCCAATCACACCTGACAGCCTCAAAAACACTATCTTCACTTCCAGCCTCCAAAAATAATATTTCTAGTCAAACTCAAACTTTACTTTCTCTTACAAACTTGTAGATAATTGACTTAACTAATTCACTTCCAAATTTCAGCTTCAAATTCCTTTTCTTCCATCAGATATCAAGAATCCTTTCCACCCTACTTTAGATAGCATGAACCACCTTGAATCTTTGATGGAATTTAAATCCTTCCTTAAGGAATTCTCTTTCAACAGTTGTCACTCTGAAACTAGACTCAATTGGGAGCAAGTTAGTTGAAGAATATCTCAAATAGCCCAAGGAATTTGGGCAAACTATTCTTCTTCATCAAACCTTCTATTTATAGCCCACAATTAACCTCATTTTGACACCTAATCATACTTCATTAATATTTACTTCTTTATCCAAGTATAAGGGTTGATGGACGCATCACCTCATGACATGCTCTCTATGCATGGTTGGGCACCCTTTGAGGTTCTTCTGCTTCCCTTCTCAACTATTCTTTGCAAGCGGCTCCTTTTGGTTGATAGATGCCCGATATGGACGCCTAAACTCTCCCTCATCAGTAGCTCAAGGACGCATCATGCCTTCCTTACACCCAAGATGCATCCTCATTCTCTTCCCCCTTAGCATGCATCAACACGCATATGGCCACTTAGAGGCACATCCCTTGGCCTACTTCCCCAGCACTTAATGCTTGCATCACACTCTCTTAAGGCCTCGACTACTAAATGGTTCTCCATACTTAAAACCAACACTTAGCCAAACTTTTCCTCACTTCACCTCTCTTCAACGTCGACCATATACAATGGTTCTCCACCCGGTTGCACCATGTCAAAGTAGCTCTCGGCTACTATTCTTCATGGCACCCATCTACCTTCCCTGTCAAGCTACATGCCTAGCCACTTACTTAATACCATTCTCACAACTAAGTCCACAAGCTTGCCTTCCTTGGTTTCTATTTTTCCACGCCTCCTCCAATCTAAACAAAGAAAATTTTTTAGAGTCCATAACTATAGCACAACACTTAAGTTTAGTACTTAGAAATGAAAGTAAGGTTTACAATTTGCCATCTCCTTATAAGAACCTCCTTATAAGAATTTTGTCCTTGAAATTCAATAGGCTGCTAGCTTCTCGGAAACAACTGTGGATACTTCTTGATCACTTGCTCCTTAGTTTCCCAAGTAGCTTCTTTAATGTTGTGATTCCTCCAAAGTTCCTTTACCAAAGGCATAACTTCAGTCCTCAAAACTTGTTCCTTTTCATTTAACACTTGGGCTAGCTCTTCTTCATAGCTCAAATCTTCCTTTAGCTCACTTTGTTACACCTCAAGTACGTGAGTAGGATCAGTAATATACTTACTTAATACTGAAACATTAAACACATTGTGAATCTTGGACATCTCCATTGGCAAAGCCAACCTTTAAGTGATAACCACTTGAAAAGTGCTTTCTATTCTCTCAAATTAAGGGAGTTTATATTATATTTCACTTGTCTGCTGGTGGTTTTCAGGTTAAAATGAGGAAAATTAGAAGAAAATACCAAAAGATCAAAATTGAGCAAGAGTACAGTGAAAAAGAGAAAAAAATAACAAAGTTGCCATAATTGGGGTAGTGTCGCGGCACCGGGACGACCCATAAACCCGAGAGTAGGTCTACGCATCACAGTTGTAGCGCCGCAATGCTCTTTTTCCATAATTGGCAGCGCCGCAGCACCAATTTCCTTTTTTTGTAAAAAATGTATTTTTGGAAAGTTTTCTTGGGCGGCCAACTCTAGAAATTTGAGGGTTTCCAACAGCCCTAATAATCAATCAAAGCAAGAAATTACAGACCAAAAGTGTAACAAGAAGGAGAGAATTGAGTAAAAGTTCATAAAAGAGTTCAAAGAGTGAGTTATTTGCAAAGAAGAGGAAAAGAGTTCAAGTGAGTTGTGGTGCCGTTCGAGTTCCGATGTGAGAGCCAAGGAGATTGTGACGGTGCTACCTTAATCAAGCGCTCTTTTTTAGTAGAGTTTCCCTTTCTTTACACCCTTTCTTTGTTTATATTGTTTGAACATGTTGCTTTAAGCTATGAGTGGCTAAATTCTTTAGGTTTAGGGTTTTGATGAATTGTTTATGAATTCATTTTGATATTGTAAACTTTCATGGTTTTGTTGGAATGATTATGCTTTTCATTGTTATTGTGTTTAATTCTTAAGGATTGACCACCTTCACATGTTAGGTTAGATGTATGATTGAGAGATTGTATGTTAACTTGATCTATAACAATGAATTGTTGTTAATCTATCACGAGAATAGTTAGGTTGACAATAAAAGTTGCTAAAGACTAGTCTTAATGCCATATAATTTGTATTGGTTTCAAGAGATTAGTAATCAATCGAGTTGCATATGAAAGGGTTGCTTTTGAGAGAAAATAACTTGGAATTAAGTTTCTAGACTTAGGCATATGAATTACAATAAAATCCATGAATTCTATAATATCGCATGATGAAATAAATAAGGATTTGCCCTAGAACTCTCTTTGACTCTTGTGTTTCTCACTTTATTACTTTCCTTATTTAGTTCATATTTTCCATAATTTACAATTCCAATTCCAATCCTTAAATAAAATTGATTAGTAACTTTAACCTTCACAATTGGATCCTTAGTGGATCGATATTTGAACCTTACCGTCTTATATTATAACTTGATCCGTACACTTGCGGTTAACATTTAAAGTGGCGCATTCAAGTTTTTGGCGCCGTTGCCGGGGATCTAAAGAACGATTTTTGTTATTTAATATTCATTAGAATTAATAGATTTTAATTTGAGGTGTATATTATTTTGTTGATTATTTATTTTATTTTATTTTATTTTTCTATGTCAGTTTATGCCTCGAGACAATACTAATATTCTCCCTCTTGATCCTGAGATTGAAAGGACGTGTAGAAGGAATCTCAAGATTCAACACAATCACATCGAGGAGATGGTGGAGGAGATACCAGCCCACATTACCGAAAAATCAACCCGGAATCATGAATGTACCCATTAATGTCAACAACTTTGAATTAAAACCGGGGTTGATCCACATGGCTAGAGAGTTAGCCTTTAGAAGAAGAACCAATGAAGATCTTCATAAGCACCTACAGTCTTTCTTGGAGATATGCGGGATGGTAAAGATGAATGGTGTTTCTAACGATGCAATTAAACTAAGACTTTTTCTTTTCTCTTTACAGGATCGTGCAAAGGATTGGTTGGAAACCATACCTCCGGATAGCATCACCACATGGGAGATCTTAGCTCAAGCTTTCTTGAACAAATATTTCCCACCGGCTAAATCTCAAAGACTAAGGACAGAGATTGGAACATTCTACCAACTTGAGGATGAACAACTTTATGAGGCTTAGGAGAGGTACAAGGATCTCTTGAGAAGGTGCCCTCAACACTGTTATCTGGATTGGTTGCAAATTCAACTCTTCTACAATGGATTATCAAGCTCATCCAAATCCATTCTAGATGCAACCGCCAGAGGCTCAATTTTCTCAAAGAAGCCTCAAGAGGCCTATACCATACTAGAAGTCTTTGGCCACTACATCGTACAATTGGCCATGTGAACGATCTTTTCCAATCATCCCAAAAGCCACCAGACGATATGAGATGGACGAGGTAAGTTCTCTAAAAGCTCAATTGGCTTATCTCACTAATGCTTTATTTGAATTGTCTCAAGGAAGCCAAGCCCAAGCAAGTCCACCATCCATAGCTTCCCTTGCGGCCATGGCAAGTCAACAAGAGCCAAGTGAATTAAAAGTGGCCAATTATGTAGATAGAGGGTAATACCGAGGTCAACAACAACTTCTGACTCACTATCATCCCAACTTGAGGAATCACGAAAACTTCTTATATGCCAACAACAAGAATGTGTTGCAAGCACCTAAGGATTCAATGGAGCAGGGAATACAAATACATCATCACTAGAAGATATAATGCTTGACTTTGTCAAAGAGTCAAAATCAAGGACAACCACATTAGAGAATTCGATCCAAGCTATTTCAAGCACCGTTCAAAGCCAAGGTAAGACAATTCAAAACTTGGAGGTTCAACTTATTCATATTACCACTTCCCTCCAAACAATGCAAAAGGGTAAGTTCCCTAGTTGCCTCGAGAGAAACCCAAAGGAGGAATGCAAGGCCGTGACTTTGAGGAGTAGGAAAAAACTGTCCACTCCCTTTATCAATGATGAAGATGATGAGCTTCCACAAGAAGAGGATGAAGCCATCATAGAGGATGTTCCACTAAAAGAGAGTGCATCTAAGGAAAATGAGAAATCAAAGTCAAACATAGGGAGTACTTCTAACTCTACTTCTTTTATTCCTAACACTTAACTTTTTCCTCAAAGATTTCAAAAGAAAAAGATTGATGCTCAATTTTCTAAATTCTTAGACATATTTAAAAAGTTGGAAATTAACCTTCCTTTTGCAGAGGCATTAGAACAAATGCCTAAGTATGCCAAGTTCATGAAGGATGTGTTGTCTAAGAAGAAAAGGTATGGGGACTATGAAATGGTTGAACTAACCAAAGAATGTAGTGCGACACTACAAAGGAAATTGCCTCCAAAACTAAAGAATCCAGGGAGTTTCTCTATCCCTTGTCATTTAGGCAATAATAAGGTTACTAAAGCTCTTTGTGATCTTGGTGCTACCATTAATTTAATGCCTTTATCTATGTTTAGGAAGCTCAATGGTGGAGAGGTGCAACCAACTACCATATCCTTGCTTTTGGCCGATAAATCATTTGTTCATCCCTATGGCATTGTGGAGGACGTCTTGGTCAAGGTAGACAAGTTTATCTTCCTGGCGGACATTGTGATATTAGACATGGAGGAAGATGCCGAAGTCCTCATAATCCTTTGGGAGACCATTCTTGGCCACCGGAAGGGTCCTCATCGATGTGCAAGATGGAAAGCTCACATTCCGCCTTAACGATGAAGAGGTAACATTAGACATTTATAAAACCCTTAAGCATCCGGATGTAGAAAGCTATGAGCATCATGAGCCAAGCACAAAGGTAACATCGCCTCTCTCTTCTAACAAAGGCTCTATGCATGATGAGCCTCCTTTGAATGGTAAGACTAATGGCATATTTGATGTTGAAGTAGAAAATCCTATGAAGCATGTTTCTAGTTGTGATAATTCTTCTAGTTCTTCTTGAATGCCTCCCAAGCCTATAATAAATTATGAACAAATCATGGAGAAGCATGTTAAAAATGAAGTGGCGAGTTTGGTAAAATCTAAGAATAATGACTCCTTAATGATTCTTGACTACATTATAAAAGATGATGTCCAACTTAATAATGAATTGTTGACCAACTCTCTAAATGCTAAGGGATATGTTTGTGAGTGTCAATGTGGGCGAAAACTAAAAGTTGTAGGTGATCTAAAGCATAAAAGGAAGAAACCACCTTGGGATCCACCGTGACTCGTGAGCCCCGTCTAGCTAGAAGACTTTAAACCAAGCGCTTGTTGGGATGCAACCCAAGTTTATTGCTTTATTTACTTTGCTTTTTTTCCTTTTATTTTCTTTTCAATAAATCTTTGAGTCACTCATATGTTTTATCTCTCAGGATCTTGGTTTATCACACAAAGTACTCCTTACACCAAGCCTGTTTGGTGGCTTCCCGCATGCTCCCAGGCTTGTTCTTTCTTTGTTAGATGCTCTTGTGCATTGGGGACAATGCATGATTCTAAGTTTGGGGTGGGAGATGTCTCTCATACTTTTGTGTGTTTTCTTATCCTGCTATGCATATTTGTGAAGTTTTAATGATCATATGCATGTTAATTTTGAAAAATTTTGAAAATTTTGGAGCTTTTAAAGTTAATGGGAATGTGTTTATGGTTGTGTGCCTTGATGTTGATTGCACATGATGAGATTCGAATTTGCATGATAGATGACCTATTATTGAAATAGAATAGCACTATCTTGAGTTAAATTCATTTAAGTCCCTTTTAAAATCTCTCATATTCTTGAGCACGTAGCCACTTTAATTTAGAATCTTTGACTGAAAAAAAGATTAAGTTGGGTGTATTTGATTGTCACTCCGAAAGGCCCCACCGGTTAGAGAGTGGAAATGCATGATAGTTTGTAATCTTAGACTAAGGAAAAAGAAAAGAGTATACATGTCTTTGAAAAAAAAAAAGAAGTGCACACAAAAATATTTGAGCTTTATTTACCTATCTTTTTAAATGTTAAACTTGTAATGAGTATGCATGGATGGGGGTAAAAAGAGCTGCTTTGCTATGATCAGTAAAGACACTTGGGAATTGACTAGGTACGAGTCCCTACAGTGAATGTGTGAAAGCTAGTGCCCTTAGGTAAAAGAATGCGAGTTTAGGGCCCATGAAAAAAAATATATGATTGAAAGGCACCTTAGTGGGTATATTACTCACTTGAAATATATGAATGCTTGAAGATTGGTGCATGAGCTAGAGTAAGGGGAAAACTAAAGAAGCTCTCTTAAGTCCTAATTTGAGTTCTAGCATTTTAAATTAAATGAGGCTTGCACACACATGGGAAATAGCAAGATTTGGCCTTGAATGATTATGACAATATAGATATGCTTGCATGTTTCTACTTAAGCTCTAAATGCTATTCTCTGAGACATGAGTCAATAGCACACTTCTTCATCTAAACTCCCTATTATTTGATTTTATTCTTTGCTCGGGACTAGCAAATCTTTAAGTTTGGGGTCTACTAGCCCAATTCTTTCCAAGATCTCATAAGGTCGAATATACCTTGAACTCAGCTTCCCTTTCCTACCAAATCTCAGAATTTCCTTCCACGATGACAACTTCAGGAAAACTCTATCACCAACTTCAAATTCAAGATCTCTTCTCCTGTTATCAACATAACTTTTTTGTCAATCTCGAGTTGCCTTAAGGTTTTCCTTAATCAAGTCTACCTTCTTCGTGGTAATTTGAACAATTTCAAATCCAACCAGCTTCCTTTCTCCGACCTCTCCTAAACATACTGGAGTCCTGCACAATTTGCCATATAGTGCCTCGTGCGGAGTCATACCTATGCTTAATTGATAGTTCTTATTATAACCAAATCTCATAATTCCCTTCCACGGTGACAATTTTGTTATTATAACCTAAACTGTGCTATCTTCTTCAGCTTAACTTAGAATGCTATTTAATGTGTCCATTATGTTATTTTGTAGGTTTCGAGCACTTAGCAAGTAGAACGGGGTGTTAACAACAAAACTTGGCTAAAATGAACCAACAAGGAGTTCCACGACATCAACCAGGAAATAGAACTCCAAAATTACCAAAATACCCCTGAAGCCATGACGCAACAGCCTCCCAAGGTACCACCGCGATGCTTTTTCCCAAGGGTGTTTGCTGGCGAAAACACAACAACCACTGTGGCACTCCGACAGTTTCTTTAAATTAAACCTTCGATTTCTAGGTTTTAGATCAGCCACCAGCCGACTTTTAGCTCCATTCTCTCTATTTTTCATCTTCTTTTCATACCTAAAAACTTGAACTCAATAATCGATATGCTAATTATTGGCTAAGGTAACGTTTTTCTAGCTTGGGTATTAGGGATTTTCCTTGTAATTGATGTTCTTTTGAGGTTTTGAACTTGATTTAATGTATGCGTGATTTAATTCAGAGTTTTTAAGGATTACGATCAAATTGTAACGTTGGTGTTCAATTTGATTGTTGCTTGATTGTATTACAATTCATGACAATTTGTTGTATGTCAATCATAGGAAGCAATAAGTTAAGTTAGCTTGCAAATCTAATTGGTGATGCACATTGTTCTAATCAACCTAGGATTAAATTAATAGAACATTCAATCTCGGTCTTTCCAGTTGAATGTTTTGCCTAATTTTCCCTTGAGCTTAATGCAGTTAGGTTTAGTCAAATTTTGCATGTCTTTCATTGGTTTGCCTTAAGTCTAACTTGTCGACTAGGACAATTCAATTCTGGTCTTTCCAATTGAATTGATTAGGTGCTAACTTCAATGAATTTAGTAATGACGAACCAATGAGTAAGAACATCAGACAAAGGAAACCCAGTGTAACCCAAGTTAGAGCTTTCTCCATTTGAATTTTAACTTCTTTTAATTTGTGCAATTTACTTTTATGCGATTTAAGTTTATTTGCAGCCAACCATCACAACCTTCCCCCCGTTAGGAGTAAGAGATGTCCCTCCAGAATTTCTAGGAACAAGTCATCCAAGGTGGAAGTAAAACAAAGTATATCAACTGGAGTTAAGATTTCCAAGAGACCTTGGTGTGAAGACTGTGGAAGGTACCACGCAAGACGGTCTTTTGGGAATTTGGATGTTTGCTACGATTGTGGAGAAGCGGGACATTACAAGATAAGATGCTCCAAGAAATAAGGGAGTTGTTAAGTGGGAATTAAACTTGCTTTCCCTATAAACTGTGATTGTAGTAATTAAATAAAAGTACTTTTTCTTTATCTCAAAGGTATGTCTATAACCTAAATTTTGAGGACGAAAATTTTCTAAGGTGAGTAGGATTGTGACACCCTAACCTTTGACCTAGTCACTTAAGAGACATAAAGAGAGGAAATTAGGGTAAAAGGTTTGACGGTAGACATCGCAAGAGGGTCGGTATCTGCTGTCCTCACCCCCCATCTTAGGCTACAGAGGGGTGGCTTGGGGCAGGGTGTGACACTGGAACTCCGTACTGACTCATGATCTTATCTACTTACATTTGTGTCAACGTATCCAATGTATAGGTCGCCTTAACTGGTAGAAAACATGCTATCTTCGTCAGTCTATCTACAATCACTCAAACTCCATTAACTCCAATTGAAGTCCTCGGTAACCCAAATAGAAAATCCATCGTCACATGCTCCCACTTCCACTTAGGAATGGGGAGTGGATTCAACAGTCCTTCTGGCATCTAATGTTCAGGCTTAACTTGCTAACAAATTAAATACTTTGCCACAAACTCAGCTATCTCCCTCTTCATACCTGACCACCAATAAAAATCTTGTAACGTCCTATACATCTTGGTACTGCTAGGATGCATAGCATAAGCTGAGCTATGTGCCTCTTCAAGAATCGCCTGTTTAACTTCTGTATCTTTTAGCACATAAACTCTACTGTGCTTCAATAGTGCACCATCAGATCTCAACTTAAAATCTACTCTTTGTTGGGCTTTCACTTCCTCCAACAACTTTCTAATCACCGGATCTTCTAATTGTTTCTTCACTACCTCATTAACTAGCTTAGGCCTCAACTGAAAGTGTGCTAATAGTGCTCCATCACCAGTTACTCCTAAAGTAGTAGCACCATTTCTGAATCCTTTGAGAAAAGCAACTCTCACAGTATCCAGAGAACTTGTACCACCCTTGGATTTCCTACTTAATGCATCAGCTACCACGTTCGCCTTACCTGAGCGATACTCAATAGTACAGTCACAATCTTTGATCAACTTCAACCACCTCCTTTGCCTTGTGTTAAGCTCCTTCTGATCAAAGATGTACTTCAAACTCTTGTGATCTATGTAGATATGGCACTTCTCTCCAAACAATTAATATCATCACATCTTTAATGCTAACACAACTGTAGCTAACTTCAGGTCATGAGTAGGATAATTACTCTCGTGGGGTCTCAACTGCCTAGAAATATAGGCTATCACCTTCCCATTCTGCATGAACACACCCAACCCTTGACAAGAAGCATCACAATAAACTTCAAACTATTTACCCGACTCTAGAAGTGCTAAGATAGGTGTAGACACCAATCTTCACTTCAACTCCTGAAAACTTTGCTCACACTTCTCATTCCACTCAAACTTGGTATTCTCCTTTGTCAAACTAGTAAATGCCAAAGCTATCTTCGAAAACCCCTCAACAAACCTCCTGTAGTATCCTGCTAAACCCAAGAAACTATGAACCTCCGTTACTGTCTTAGGTCGTTCTCATTTCACTATGGCCTTGGTTTTCTGTGGATCTACACTAACTCCTACAGCTGACCCACATGACCTAGGAACACCAAATGTTCCAATCAAAACTCACATGTGCTGAGCTTAGCATACAACTTCTTCTCTTTCAAAGTCTGTAATACTATCATGAGATGTTTAGTATGCTTTTGCCCATCTCCTAATTATACCAGAATATCATAAATAAACACAATAACGAACTTGTCTAAGTAAGGACGGAACATCCTATTCATAAGGTCCATGAATGCTGCTGGTGCATTCGTTAATCCAAATGGCATCACTAGAAACTCAAAATGTCCATACCTCGTTCTAAAGGCTGTCTGAGGTACATTGGATTCCCTAACCTTCAGTTAGTAATATCCTGACCTCAAGTCTATTTTTCAGAACACTGAAGCTCCTTTTGAGCTGGTCAAACAAATCATCTATATGTGGTAATCGATATTTGTTACATATTGTTACCTTGTTTAGCTGACGATAATCAATACATAACCTCATTGTATCATCCTTCTTCTTAAGAAACAATACAGGTGCACCCCATAGGGATACACTCAGCCTGATATAGCCATTATCTATTAACTCCTTTAATTGCATCTTCAACTTCTTCTACTTTGTAGGTGCCATACGAAAAGGTGCCTGAGAAATGGGTGTTGTACCTGGTACTAGATCTATAGTAAACTCCACTTTTCAGTCAGGTGGCAAATGCTATCCAAGTACTTTTCAACTCCTTCAAGTTATCCAGGTTCTTTTTTGTGTATGACCCATTCCTCCATGTATCCTAGAGTTGTGCATTTTACAGAGATATCCTGAGAAGAAAGGAGACTCAGGAGGGAAGCAAGAGTAAGGACGGTTTAGGACCCCTGTGCTGAGGATACACAACCTTTACAAGAGCACGTAGACGTAGATAAGGAGGAAGTCGAGATGGCAGCTCAGCCTAAATGCACCGTCTGGGATTTGCCATCGTCTAACACTACTCAGCAGCCACTATGCATCAGTTACCCTGAAACTACTAGTCCCTTCGAGCTAAAGACTGGGTTAATCCACTTACTGCCTTCTTTTAATGGTCTTGCAGGTGAAGACCCACACAAGCACTTGAAGGAGTTGAAAACTCCACTTCTTGGTCAGGTGTCCATTATAGTGCCCCTAGGTAAAAGAATGCAAGTTTAAGTCGGTGAAAAAAAAATCTTGAAATATTAAGGCACCTTAGTAGACATATTACTCGCTTGAAATGTGTGAATTCTTGAAGATTGGTGCTTGAGCTAGAGTAGGGAGAAAACTAGAAAAGCTCTTTTGGGTCCTAATTTGAGTTCTTGTTTTTGAATTAAAGGAGGCTTGCACACACACACATGGAGGATGACGAGATTTGGCCTTGAATTATCTTAGCAAGATAGATATGCTTGAATGTTTCTATTTAAGATACAAATGTGCTATTTTCTGAGGCATGAATCTATAGCACACGTATTTTAAGTTTTCCTATAGTTTTGTTCTATATTTGCTCGGGATTAGCATATTTCTAAGTTTGGGGTGGTGAAAAGCACCTAAAAAGTGCTTTTCTTACCTTTGATTTACGGGTATTTTTATTAGATTTAATGTATTTGCTAGTGGTTTTCAGGTGATAATAAGGAAAATAAGGTTTAGAAGTCAAAGGAACCAAACAAAATGAAAACCGGAAAAAAGTGGAAAAACCCTAAAAAAAGGGCAGCGCAGCCAACAGCGTAGCTGCACTGCCCCGATGTGCTCTACAATCGAGAGCATCGAAAATTAGCAATTGTTTAGGCATAGTCATGCTTGTTGAAAGTATCGTTGTGCTGTGGAGAGAACGTCGCAACATTATAGCGCTGCACTTGCCTTTTAGGATGGATAGCGTCGCTGCGCTCTTAATAGAGCACAACGACAGTAGCTTTCCTAATTTGAAGAATCTTTATTTTTGGAAAGGATTTTAGGCGACCACTTCTACATATGAAGGGGTTCTCAGAAATCTTAGACATCAAAAAAATATAAGAGAGTCCCCAAGAGAAGACACACAAAATTAGAGAGAAAAACAAGCTCAAAAGGTGTGAGTTTGCTACAATCAAGTGGAGATCAGAGGAGTGCAACATCGGGAAGCAATCCGAGAGTTTTTCTTCTTAAGTTTCTCTTTTCCTTTTACTTTCATGCTTGAGAACTCATATGCAAATATGTATTTGATGGCTATGTGTGGCTAAACTCATTGTTTTAGGGTGTTGGATGATTTGATTATGGATTTATGTTAATGGTTTAGTGTTTTCATGGATGTTGTTGATGATATATTTTCCAATGCTATTGTGCTTATTATTTATTGACTGATCATCGATAAGTCTTAGGTTAGATGTATGATTGAGTAGTTGTATGTCTAATTAGATCTATGGCATTGAATCTCTACTAATGTTTCATGAAAAATAGTTAGGTAATTAGAAAAGTGGATCATGACTAATCTTAATGCTATGATTCTTAACTTGGTTTCAAGAAATTAGTAATCAATTAGGTTTCATAAGAAAGGATTGTTTTTTAGAGAAAGTAATCCAGATATTAGTTTCTAGACTTAAACATATTGTTTGCACATAATTCCATGAAAACCTAAAGCATGACTTAATGAAGTAATTAATGACATCAACACCCTAGAACACTCTTATCCCTTAAAGTTTCGTTTGCTCTTGTTTTCTTGCTCTCTTGTTCTAAAAAATACAAACTCGAGGTCCATTCCTTAGATAAAATCAATTCAATTCTTGAATAACTAAGTGAATATATTCAATTCTATTCCTAGTGGATACGATACTTGGACTTAAACTATTGTATATTATAACTTAACCTGTGCACTTATGAAATCGCATCAAATCCGTGCAACACGTCTTTACCAAATACCTGATCTGTCACAATGATAGGCATTATAGGCAAATACATTCTCGACTTTGGAGAACTAGTGCAACCAATGGTGCTTTATCACTGATATATCCCTGATCGCCATCCTCCTCGATTTCAACATCACACTCTCCAACATCATCTTCCGCGTCATCCTCAAGTGATAAATAAGTATCATCATCTAATACCTGATATTTGTCACATTCATAGGCTTCATCGTCGTCATTGTCTTCACCTACATTTTGGTCCCTATAACCCTCTTCACCGAGCCCCACTTCTACACCAAAATTTTTCTATCCCCAAACATATACTGAAGATGACAGACCATCTTGTTCAAAATTGTATGGGTCAATGCAGAAATTATCATCAGCTAGGTTATATGGGATTATTATTCATTAACGGGGTTAGTGAAGATACATGACCATGGAACTCATTGTGTAATGGAAAATATTCTTCAACAGAAGGTGGTGCGGGGTAATAGCTGGGTGAGTATTCTTGCGCTAAGTTATATGAAAAGCTTGGATATATAGGAGGCCTACATGCATGCTCCTCATTTAAAGAGAAACTTAGTTCCTGGTCATTTCTTATCAAATAGGTAGAAACTCTCAATCCAAAATTGTATGGACATCTTAGAATAAGGTCAAGATGGTTCGGGTCAATCTCATTTAGTTCTCTAACAAAAATTCATCATACCCGATATCACCTCTTACTTCCAAACCTCCAAGATAACCCCTTATGTAATCTTGTTCATCCTCCTTCCAAATACCACCGTAGCAAACAAATATGTGAGGCATTTTGCAAGTAAATTGAATAGTCATCAACAAAAGATAAAGAAAGAAAAAAAGAAGCAGAAAACAAGTAAATGAGTAAATGGAGAATTTTACTTTTTTTTAAAAAAAAGATCTATGATTTTTTCCGTAAGATGGACAAAGTTATAGGAAATATTGTCAGTCATTGACAAGATTTCCTGTAAGGTTGTCTACCTTATGAGAAATCTTGTCAATGATAGATTGATGAACAATGTTTCAAGTTGATTAATAGGCATTTGCTGCTATAAGCATTTCATTAAGAATATCATATATTAGATATTCTGGCTTCCATCTATGTTCCATACGTAGATGGATTCTTCATGGTATTGAATATTTTTAATAAATTTATCATTTTTTTTTCAAATCCCATGTTAGGGATTGATGGTCGATAATACCAATCCATCTTTATCTTTTTCATTGATTTGATTATAATGTTTTATTTTGTTGATATCATTTATGTACGAAGATGATTCATCAGTTTGAAAGAATTTGGATTTTTCAATAAGTGATTCAACATCACTTTTGTCTAAGTTTTGATATTCCTTCGTCGAGATTTAAAAGTTTTAAGTCTTTTTTCTATGTCGTTAATTATTTAATCCATTTTTGTTGTTAATTTTATCTTTCTAGAGGATTAAATATTCTTAAATTTTTCTTTACTTCGTTTCGGAGGATCTAATAATTTTTCAAGTCTATATACTTGTTCTGCTATTAACAAGAGCAATCTATTTGAATAATTATTTTGAACTTGTATGCTTTCAATTTCTTTATTTGTAGGTGACTTGTTTTAGTCAGATTTTATAATTAATTGGAATGGCTTTGCAATGATGTGTTCATTGTAAAAACTATTAAATTCAACATCCTTAAAAAAAATTCAACATCCTCCATAGGAAGGAAGTCTCTTGGATTTCTCCCCTACACATGGTTTTCTATTTTTCTTTTTCGCGGATTGTACATAAATATTTGTATTCTTTCGTTTGATTAAACCGTCCAAAAAATTATATATTTTTTTCAAGGATTTCGAGGGTTTCGAAATACTTTTTTCAAATTATTTTTCTGTTTCGAAATACTTTTCTTGAATTATTTTTCTTTCTTCTTCTAAATAACTTTTAAAGAAAGAGACCCTATCTTTCTTACTTTCTTTGGACATAAGTTCTTTTTGTAGGACTCCTTTGTTTAATTTAAATTCAAATTTTATTACGTTTAGTTGACTTTTGAATGTTGAGCTTGTTTCCATGTTTGTTTGTGTTGGAGAAATAGGTCTATCATCTACACATTTAATTTTTAGAATACCATGGTCTAATTTTACAAACTTTACTCTTAAGGAGTTGATTCTAATAAGACTATGTTGAGGTTCATTTCGAATACTAGAGGTGCTCGGTTTGGAACTCATAAATTTTTTAATATTTAGATTTACTTTAAAGATAGGGAATCTAGGAGGTTCATCCTCAAATTTTCTACTTTTCCATCTTTATATTCAATTATATGAGAAAGTTGTTTCTCCTTTTCTGGAGGTGAAAATGCATTAATAAGAACCCATTAAAGATTCCTCGTTATTTCATCCTAGGAAAGCATTTTAGAAATACTAACAAATAATTTATTTAAGTTTGTTTCTATTAGCATAGTTTTTCCTTTAGGTGATTGCACTAAAGCTTTTGATTCTATTGTGGTGGTTAGAGTTTTGTAAGTAACTTTGTATACAAGTGTTAATTTTTTAACATCTTTAAGATTTAAACCTTGTCTGTAATATATCAAAGCTTAGAGTTTTAAGAATATGTGGATCATCAAAAGTCACCATAAAATTTGGAAAACATGTGAAATAAGCTAGTCCATCGGCTAAGTTTGATTCGATTATTCATAGTAAGGAATTGGGAAATTTTTTGTGCCTTTTATCTCTTAAAATGGCTAGAACAGGTGTACCAAGACAGCTAAACATTGGTCTAAGAGCCACTTGAACTGCTCCTATATGTGGAAATTTAAATTCTTCCTTATATTTTAAAATATCATTTTCTAGAAATAATTAAATTGAATCTACTTCTCCATATATAGAGATTTTTCTATATATGACAGATTTGGCTTTAGGAAGAGTGTTATTTGTCAATTTTTCCCCATCTTTCTTAGTTCCAGAAGCTTTGAACTATTTAGGCATAATGGTATTAGCAGGCTTGTTGCCAGTCTTCTTACCAAACCATTTGAGAACACAATTGAATTGCTTGGAGAGAAGTGGGATGGATTTGGCAAGAGACTCATTGGACACTCTTTGTCAGACACATTAACTTGAGGTTCAGATAGAGATTATAAGGCAATGCTCTTGTTTCTTTTATCTGGTTTTCCTTCTAGAGACATTTCAAACGTCAGAAGATATCCGAAAAGCTCGTCAACTTTCAATGATGCTATGTCCTGAGCTTCTTCTACAGCAATGACTTTCATGTTAAATTTTTCGGGTAGTGATCTAAGCACCTTGCGCACAGTCTTTCTTTCGAGATCTTTTCTCCAAGAGCAAATGCTTCGTTGGCAATATCTAGCAGACGAATATTAAATTCAGCAATGGATTTGTCCTCGTTCATTTTTAGATTTTCAAATTTTGAGGTCAACAGTTGGAAGTCTCGACATTTTGACCTTGGAGGTTCCTTCGTGGGCAACTGATAGAATATCCCAAGCCTCCTTAGCAAAGACACAAGTGTTAATCAATCGGAAGATGTTGCGATCGACACCATTAAATATGGCATTTAACGCACGAGAGTTTCCTAGTGATATTTCATCTTCAGCTTCCGACCATTGTAGTTACAGCTTGAGAATTTCCTTTCCATCTTCAACTTTAGTAATGGGATGGGACCTTCTAGTGACAACAGATTTCCATGTTTTGTTATTGATAGATTTAAGAAAGGCAGTCGTTCGTGCTTTCCAATAAGAGTAATTGATTCCATCCAATACAGATTATCTGCATACAACCATGAAGGGATAATAAAGCATAGCAAAAAAGTATGGTTCATAGAACGATTATGCAGACACATTCTACACAGCCATATCAAGTAAAAGTTCTTTCAGTACAAAAATGGCTACCCTAAATAGCCTCGCCAGACACCTTTTGTAGATCAAATCTAATAAAGGAAAACAATGACGAAAATGGAAATAATTGGCGATTTAATAAGGAAGGATATCATAAATATATTATTTACCGAAAAAACAACCCGAAAAGGAAATAAAAGATACTCTGACCAAGGCATCAAAATGTCACGACTCTAATGGTGACAACAACAACCTTTATTGACCTACCTTAATAAACTGAAGAGCCAATACAAAACTCCAACATATCTAATTTGGGTAGTCCACGTTTTTTAAGATCATTTTCTATTATCGCTCAGAAAGCTTCATTAACTTATAAAATGCTAGAGGAAACTTTATGCGGCTCCTCAACTTCTTCTTGGGTTAGCTCCTTTATGAAAGCTTTTTTTTTTTTTTTTTAATAAAATTTTCTTCAAGAGGTTTGACATTAATTCAAATTTAAAGAAATAATCATTTGTGAATAATTTATTTTTAAATATACTATTAATTCAATAAGATTAAACTTTCTCATAAATATCTTCTATGCCAATGGACTCATCACGCCTCTATGCGATTTACTTTCAGGACTACCAACTAGACATGAACGAACATGCGGACATAGAATTAATTTCTTTGAAGATTAAATCTCAAAGAAAGAATTGTCAATTTGGAAATGAAATCATCGACGAAGAACTTTAAAAATGAATAATCTCTTCCTTTCTGGAATTGAATTTGAAATCTTGTGTACATAAGCCCAAGCAAATTTGAACTGTTTCTGTATTGCATTCTATACTCTAAAAAACATAAAATATAATGTGCATCTTGATGAACTAAACTTTCAAAGAAGTGGGACCATGTCTCTTTTAAGTTGTCAACACTTTGACCTAAGATCTCCTCTCTTTTTTAACTTTAACAAGTTATGCTCTAAACAGCCATATTCATCCCATTAAACTAAGCCATCAACTCTTTGAATAATTATAATAATAATAATAACCAGTGTCCAATTGGATAAACATTTGGTCTTTTGTTTTTACTCTAAAAAAAATGTGCTTTGATTCCTTTTATCTTTCATGTTTCCTAACTTTTTTTAAAAAAAAAATAAAAAATAAAAAATATGAATTCTTAAACAAATTTAAAATAAAAATTACGGCCGGTTGAGTAAGCATTTGACTTTTTATTTGTATTTTTAAAAATTAAGTCTATTTCTTCTCAATTTATTACAATAGTCTTTATTTATAAGCCAAAATCCAAAAACAAAAACAAAATTTTAAAAAATACTTTTCTTAGTTTTCAAATTGTGGCTTGGTTCTTGTAAACTTTGGTAGGAAGAAGATAATATAGAAAGAAATTTTAGAGGTGAAATTGGTGTTTATGGACTTAATTTCTAAAAACTAAAAACCAAAAACTAAGGCCCCAATTTGTAACCATTTCGTTTTTTGTTTTTGTTTTTTAAAATTATTCTTTTGTTATCTACTTTTTACCAATGGTTTAAAAAACTCACCCAAAATTTGGGAAAAAAAACTTTTAAAAACTCGTTTGTTTTTTTTTTTTTTTCTTTTTTGGAATTTGACAAAGAACTCAACTATTATACTTAAGAGAAATGCAAATCAATGTAAAAATGAGGAGGAAATAGGCTTAATTTTCAAAAACAAAAACGAAAAAGGAAATGGTTACCAAAGGGGTCCTAAATGGATACCAAATAACCGAACTTACTTCTTTTAGTTTCAAAATTTTGGCTTAGCTTTTGAAAATATTGATAGAAAAGTAGATAACAAAGCAAATAAGGAAGGAACATTTACATGCTTAATTTTCAAAAATTAAAAAAAAAAACAAAAAATTATGCCCCATTTGGTAAGTATTTCATTTTTTGTTTTTGGTTTTGGTTTTGAAAAATTAAGCCTATTTCCTCTATATTATTTTACAATGATTTGCATTTTTTAAGTATAATGGTTGAATTGTAAGCAACCTTGGTTTTTAGTTTTCAATTTTGGCTTGGTTGTTTAAATCTTTGGTAAAAACTAAATAGCAAAAGAAGAAATTTGGAGGTGAAAGTAGTCTCAATAGGCTTCATTTAAAAAAAAAAAGAAAACAAAATACAAAATACCAAACAAGTTTAAATAGTTATCAATTGGAGCTTAAGCCATCAACTTTTTCTATTATAATTACAAGGGAAATTGTTTTAAATGACAAAACTGTTGAAATATTTACAAATACAACAAAATTTTACATTCTATTTGTGATAGACCGCGATAGGCCTACATAGACATCTATCAGTGTTTATCGCTAAAGTGATAGATGTCTATCTGTGTCTATCGCGGTCTATCACAGATAGAAAGTAAAATTTTGCTATATTTTCAACAATTTTGCATTATTTGAAAACATCCCTTATATATATAATTGAATAACTTTCAAAATCTTCCCAAAAACTATCGATATTCTTTTATTTATACTATTTTCCCACTATAAAAAATAGTTCATCAAGCAAAGAAACTTAGAGATAGAAGAAGCATTTAATTTATAGATTTAGTTTTTAAAATAAAAAACAAAAAATGTACGCAACATTTTCTATTATAATGACTATTGCTCTTATATATATAATTAGAATAAATTTCAATGATCTTCCCAAAAATATCAATATTCTTTGACTTATACTATCTATCCATCAACTTTTATTTTGATTTTCTATTTTAAAAAAAAAAAAATTAAATAAGTTTTGGTGAATTTTTTAGTTTAAATTTTTTAACAAAAATGAAATCAAACACTTTTTACAATATAATTTTTCCATCTAATATACATAGAAAAAAACACATATTAATAAAACAATATCAATATTTTTAATACATTGATTAATCACTAATGTAATGATAAACAAAATTACAAAAAATAAATATATAGACAAAATAGAAGAAAAAAGTAATTTCATTTTTGTAACAGAAAAATATAGGAGAATTAAGGGGTCATACTGTTCATCTTCTCCCGAGTTTTGAACAAAAGAAATAGTGTTTGGCAATGAATGAATTGCTGAGTTCAGTTTTATGTACAAAGAAGAATTGTAGCATTCACGATATTTGAAGTGTTGTAGCTTGTTTTCTCTCTTGGTCTCTCTGTAATGTGTATGTGCTGCCTATTATCCAATAATAGTGACTACAGTGGATGTACACTTTATTTGGTGGAACCACTATTTTCTTCTTCTCTCTCTTCTTCCTTACAACATCTATCTTATTATACACTATGTTTTCTTCAAGTTTCTAGACTTGCAAGTGTGTTATTTATTTTCTGTATCTCTATATTAAACCCAACAAGAAAACAGTGCAACATATCAATAATATTTTAGAGATAAATGGGTCATATTATTTACAATATTTTCACAGTATATCAACGATAATTCGATAGTATATCTATGATTTTTTTTTTAGCTGCTAAAGATATATCCATAAAATGATACATCGCTGATATCTACGATGAATCGACAATATCAATGATAAATCAGATATTTTCAAGAAAAACAATGTTACCTCCAATATCTCTATCTGTTACTTGATTTTATGGATAATTTGGTGGTTAATTCAGCGAAATGTCAAGATATTTTTATTCTTGGTTGGAAATGAGATTGACATGTCAATTGAAATGTTAGATCCTCAAATAACATAAGCTAGTAGTATCAATTCTGAGGTTAAATGTTAGATTCTCCATCATTATAGATTGTCAAAAAAGAAAAAAAAAAAAAACAAAATAAAATAAAAAACAAAGACAAAAACATATTATCGAGATATCCTAAGTTTTTATCCAAAATGAAAAACTAAAAGGCTCTTTTCAAATATAGGAAAAGGAACCACAATATTTACAAATCTGCGATAGACCGCGATAGACTATGTATTTTGCTATTAGTTGTAAATATTTTCAGCAGTTTTGATAATTTTCCAAAACAAAAACACAAAATATAGTGACTAAAACATATTTTTTCCTCCATTATTTCATATATATATATATAATATATAGATAGATAGTCAAAGAGACTATATTATCATATTAGTGCCGTACATTTATTTGGAGGTCAAGTGTATAAGTTTGATACATAAGTTGTTTTAGTGGATTTGCACGAAGGATTCAAGTTTATACTTGTCATCGCCATTTGTTACTTCACACACAATAACCTCAAACCTGAGCAAACGTTCCAAACAGTCTAGGACTGTTAATTTGAGACGATACCTTTTGGTGTTTTCATCCACGCACTGAACCCAGCCTTCATAAACGTGTTGGTACCTGAGTGTATTATTATAGTCCAGGTTGAAACGATCCACTGAAAACCTTGCAACGTCTTGAACTTTGGGGCTGTCTAGATCGTAAATTTGAACCCATGGGGATGTGTCACTACCGCCGCTACCACTGTTATCGCCGGTACCGCCAATACCGACGTTGATGCCACCCCCGATGCCGATGCCTCCGCCACCTATACCGGGAAGCTCAATGCCAATACCAATACCTCCACCAATAATACTCATATTTTTGTCACCCTTTTGATGTTTGATAATATTGAAATTTTTGTGATGAGGTTCCCTTGCATTAGTTGTTGGATCTTTATATACAAGTGTCTTCACGTGGATAAATAGCGTAAGTCAAAGAATATTGATACTTTTTGGGAAGATATTCTTCCAAAGTTATTCCATTTATCTGTATAACAACAAAAAAAAAAGTTATTATAAAATACCTACTTCATTTTCAAGGATAAGAAATATTTAGGACGCTGAGTTAGTTATTATAGTAATAGTGATTATTTTAGGCTATAGTTTATAATAGTCTGTAGGTTATAATAATCTATATTAAGAGTGTAGGCTATTTTAATGTGAGTATTTAATAATAAAAACTGTAACAAAGAGAAAAAAAGAATATGAGTATGAAATAGTAAACATTGTAACAAATAATAAATACAATAATAAAAATAAATTTTGAAATAGTTATATCGTAATTAATTGTAACTATATATATATATATATATATAACCATTGTTATTATAACAGAAAAAGTTGATGGTTTAGGCCCATTCTTTTGTAACTATTTTGTGTTATATAAGAATGATTATGATGTTTAGAATCCTATTTGGGTTTTTTATTTTTGAATATTGAAAATGCTTTTAAAATTGTTAAAACTTATAAAACTGAAGAAGGTGGTTTTTAAAATTTTGTTTTCGTTTTTGAAAACACGATGAATGCTATCTGAAACAACAAGCTTGTGATCTAGTGGTCATTGTACTTTTTGTTACATTCTAGACCATCTTTTGATCCCTAGTAATAGCAATTTCTATTATTACTTTTCCATTTAATAACAGAGATTTCCACTTTTAACATGAAATTAACTGGTAAATAATCTAAAAAAAATTATTTTTCTACATTTATATATGTTCCACAGCAATTCTCATTTTTTATTTTAACAAGAAAATCAAAATAAAAGTTGATGGCTAGATAGTATAAGTCAAAGAATATTGATATCTTTTGCGAAGATCATTGAAATTTATTCGATTTATATATATAACAGCAATAGTTATTATAATAGAAAATGTTGTATACATTCTTTGTTTTTTATTTTAAAAATTAAGTCAATAAATGCCCTCTTCCATCTCTAAGTTTTCGCATAAATAAAAGAATATTGGTAGTTTTTGGGAAGATTTTGAAAGCTATTCAATTATATATATATAACTGTAATAAGGGGTGTTTTCAAATATGGTAAAATTGTTGAAAATAATTACAAATATACCAAAATTTTACTTTCTATTTGTGATAGACCGCGATAGACACAAGTAGACATCTATCACTTTAGCAATAGACACTGATAGATGTCTATATAGGCCTATCGCAATCTATCACCAAATAGAATGTAAACTTTTGTTATATTTGTAAATATTTCAACAATTTTATCATTTAAAACAATTTTTCATGTAATAATTATAATAGAAAAAGTTGACGGCTCCAATTGATGACTACTTAAACCTTTTTGGTAACCATTTTGTTTTTGGTTTTTCCTTTTTTTTTTTAATTAAGCCTATTGAGACTACTTTCACCTCCAAATTTCTTCTTTTGCTATTTAGTTTTTACCAAAGGTTTAAAAAACCAAGCCAAAATTTAAAAACTAAAAAAAAGTAGCCTTTAAAAATTTGTTTTTGTTTTTGGAAGTTGCTTACAATTTAACCATTATACTTAAAAGATGCAAATCATTGTAAAAAAATGTAGAGGAAATAGGCTTAATTTTTCAAAACCAAAAACAAAAAATGAAATACTTACCAAATTGGGCATAAGTTTTTGGTTTTTTAATTTTTAAAAATTAAGCATGTAAATGTTCCTTCTGCCTCTAGGTTTATTTGCTTTGTTATCTACTTTTCTATCAATGTCTTCAAAAGCTAAGCCAAAATTTCGAAACTAAAAGAAGTAAGTTCGGTTATTTGGTATCCATTTAGGCCCCCTTTGGTAACCATTTCCTTTTTCGTTTTTGATTTTGAAAATTAAGCCTATTTCCTCCTCATTTTTACATTGGTTTGCATCTCTCTTAAGTACAATAATTGAATTCTTTGTCAAATTCCAATAACAAAAACAAGTTTTTAAATTTTTTTTTTTCCAAATTTTGGGTGAGTTTTTTAAACCATTGGTAAAAAGTAGATAACAAAAGAATAATTTTCAAAAACAAAAATAAAAAACGAAATGGTTACAAATTGGGGCCTTAGTTTTTAGTTTTTAGTTTTTAAAAATTAAGTCCATAAACACCAATTTCACCTCTAAAATTTCTTTCTATGTTATCTACTTTCTACCAAAGTTTACAAGAACCAAGTCACAATTTGAAAACTAAGAAAAGTAGTTTTTAAAATTTTGTTTTTGTTTTTGGATCTTGGCTTATAAATAAAGACTATTGTAATAAATTGAGAGGAAATAGACTTAATTTTAAAAAATAAAAATAAAAAGTCAAATGCTTACTCAACCGACAGTAATTTTTATTTTAAATTTGTCTCAGAATTCAAATTTTTTATTTTTATTTTTATTTTTTAAGTTAGGAAACATGAAAATTGTTGTTAAAAATTAAAAGGAATCAAAGCACGTTTTTTTAGAGTAAAAACAAAAGACCAAATGTTTATCCAATTGGACACTGGTTTTTATTATTATAATAATTATTCAAAGAGTTGATGGCTTAGTTTAATGGGATGAATATGGCTGTTAGAGCATAACTTGTTAAAGTTAAAAAAGAGAGGAGATTCTTAGGACAAAGTGTTGACAACTTAAAAGAGACATGGTCCCACTTCTTTGAAAGTTTAGTTCATCAAGATGCACATTATATTTTATGTTGTTTAGGAGTATAGAATGCAATACAGAAACAGTTCAAATTTGCTTGTGCTTATGTACACAAGATTTCAAATTCAGTTCCAGAAAGGAAGAGATTATTCATTTTTAAAGTTCTTCATCGATGATTTCATTTCCAAATCGACAATTCTTTCTTTGAAATTTAATCTTCAAAGAAATTAATTCAATGTCCGCATGTTCGTTCATGTCTAGTTGGTAGTCCTGAAAGTAAATCGCATAGAGGCATGATGAGTCCATTGGCATAGAAGATATTTATGAGAAAGTTTAATCTTATTGAATTAATAGTTTATTTAACAATAAATTATTCATAAATGATATCTTTAAATTTGAATTAATGTCAAATCTCTTAAAGAAAATTTTATTTAAAAAAAAAAAAAAAAGCTTTCATAACCCAAGAAGAAGTTGAGGAGCAGCATAAAGTTTCCTCTAGCATTTCAAAAGTTACAAATGAAGCTTTGTGAGCGATAATAGAAAATGATCTTAAAAATTGTGAACTACCCAATTAGGTATTTTGGGGTTCTATATCGGCTCTTCATTTTATTAAGGCAGGTTAATAAAGGTTGCTATAGTCACCATTAGAGTCGGGATATCTGATTATGAGATTTTGATGCCTTGGTCAGAATATTTTTTATTTCCTTATGGGGTTATTCTTACGGCGGATATTATATTTCTGATATCCTTCCTTATTAAGTCGTCGGCTTTTATTTCCGTTTTCGTCATTGTTTTCCTTTATTAGATTTGACCTATAAAAGGTGTCTGGTGAGGCTATTTAGGGTAGTCATTTCTGTACTGATAGAACTTTTACTCAGTGTGGCTATGTAGATTGTGTCTGCATAATCATTCTATGAACCATAGTTTTCCGCTGTGCTTTATTGTCCCTCTGTGGCTATATGCAAATAAGTATGAGTGGTGCCTTAGAAGAATCCTGAGGCTTATTAACGATAAGTAGAGTTATTGGTCTTAGGGGGAGCTTGAGACCTCATACTAAGAAAAGGGAGTGCTCTTATCTTAGGGGATCCTAAGATTTATCAGTGGAGGGAGTTCATTGAATCCAGCGAAAGATAATTAAGGTGAGAGGGAGTCTCATGTGCTGTTGAAGACAGAAACTCAAGACACTAATATTGGCGTACTTAGGGGGAGCCTAAGTAATCGTGAGGAGTCTCACACCCAGGAGGAGCCTCGGGGTCTAGTCTGTTAAGCTTAACAAGAGTTCCTGTTGAAGTTGTAGTTTCTGACATAAGTACTTTGTTGTAATTGCTTAACATCTTAATATTAGTGAATTGTCTTTCACGGGCACACTGCCCCCTAGATGTAGGTGGTTATCACCGAATTGGCTTACCAATTCTTGTGTCCTACTATCTTTTTCTGTGTGTTAAACTTCTATGTTAATCGTGTTGTCAATGCTATTGTCTTAACAACCTTGTGGACAAGTCATCTCATAATTATTTTCAATTGGTATCAAAGCATGTCACCTCATCTTAAGGTGATTCGATCATGAATGATATCAAAGAAGGTGGATGGCTACCTTTCTCACTACCTTTTTGAAATCAATTACTCTTATTGGAAAGCACGGATGACTACCTTTCTGAAATCTATCGACAACAAAATATGGAAAGCTATTGTCACTGGACATCCCCGTTGTGCTTTATTGTCCCTCCATTATTCAAATAGAATGCATAATTATTCAAATAGAATGCTCTCGTTAATAGCAGAACAAGTATATAGACTTGAAAAATTATCAGATCCTCCAAAACGAAGCAAAGAAAAATTTAAGAATATTTAGTCCTAAAAAAAAGATAAAATTAACAACAACAAAAAGGATTAAATAATTAATGAAATAGAAAAAAGACTTAAACTTTTAAGTCTCAAAAAAGGAATATCAAAACTTAGACAAGAGTGATGTTGAATCACTTATTGAAGAATCCAAATCCTTCAAACTGATGAATGGTCTTCATACATAAATGAGATGAACAAAATAAAACATTATAATCAAATCAATGAAAAAGAAAAGATGGATTAGTATCATCTACCATCAATCCCTAACACAAGATTTGAACAAAGAGATAAATTTATTAAAAATATTCAATATGATGAAGAATCTATTTACGTATGGAACATAGATGGAAGCCAAAATATCTAATATACGATATTTTTAAGGAAGTGCTTATGCCAGCAAATGCCTATGAATCAACTTGAAACACTGGCCATCGAGCTACAAAATTAATAATAATAGGTCTCACTGAAATATAAAAGGCTTTGTGGGAAAACTACCTTAGTTCTCTAGATAAAGAAGAAATCAAATCTCATAAGACCAAATTAAAAAGAAAGAAAATAATTAAACTAGAAAAGAACGATCCCAGAATAATTGTTATATAAGGGGGAGAGGACCTTCAATTTCCACCCAACAAGAAATTGACGTAGAAGAAGAAGTAGAAGATGCTATAGCAACATTGATATATGTTACAGCATCCCATTTCACACTAGCCAATTAATAATGCATCAAAAAGAATAATCAAAGAAGAATACTAAAAAATCTTTGTTACACTAACTTAGAAAATTTCAGATGGTACAAAAATATGGTTATATTACGAGTCTACGCTCTAGGAGACTGTAATCAACAACATTGGAAAGAATGCATTGATATTCTTCAAAACTTTATATCATAAAGAGTTTATAACTCTTTATACAAACTTTTTAATTATAATATTCCAAGGATCTACTTAACATATGGTCAAATAACAACACAAATTATAGAATGTGATTTAGACATATTTAATGAAATAAAAGTTCAAAATAAAGTTCAAATGACTATAATTACTCATAAGGATGAAGACATTTTGCACTCAGTATGGTTGTAAAAATGGAAGAATCAAATTCTTCGCAGAAAAGAATCTTGAAAAAGAATTATTATAGAAATAATCAAAAGATATGTTCAAAAATATCTCAGAAAGAAATATATTACTTATAATTCAAAAAGATTGCATAAAAGAAAAAATTATAAAGAAAATACAAAAGTCAATCATAAAAAATTCCAAAAGAATAAAAAGGATAAAAAAAGGTTCAATGTTATAAATGTCGATGAGAATAAATGTCCAAATAGAAGAATAAATAAAATTAACAAGGAAGATGAAAATTCTTACGAAATCAGAATCATCATCAAGATATTACAGTTTTGAAGATCATGCATGAACCAGAAATTCATGAAATGAGGAACTTGATTCAGAGTATACAAGCAAAGAAGAAACTCTCAAGGAGGGAGTAAGAGTTTGTGGAGGAGAATGAGAAATTGTTATTTCTAACCAAAAAAGTTTTAATTGGGATAAAACTAATTCCTTTTTTTAAAACTTCTTTTTCTAACCTTATTTTCAACTTTTTAGATTTTCAAAAGTAGGCCCTACATAATGAAAAGTTTGTAATACTCCAATTTATTTCTCATCTAAATGTCTTCAACTTTCCTTCAATTTGTCTTAACTTTTACATTTACCTAACTTACCTAATATAGTTTTTCAGACCTAAACATCAATTAAACCTTAAACTTTCTATTTTTCATTTTGCTTTCACTTTCACTTTAACGAAAAAGGCTTATACTTGAGGATCCTAATTTCAGAGAATTTTGTTTCCTTCCTTTTTGAGGGTCCCTTTGATACACCAGGTATGTAGGTTGTTTGACTTTTTTTTTTCCATCCACGTGGGGTAGGGTACATTTTAGTTTGTTTTATATATTTTTTTGTTCTATATATGTATTCAATTTTGAAAAAAAAAAATAAAAACAGTTTTGTTGGTGGGAGGGAGAAGTTGTTGTTGTTGAAATTATCAAAGTTTTCAACCATTTATGGAAAAAGAGAATGAATATGTAATTTTTTCTTCAAAAAAAAAAAAATTAGGGATCTATGATTTCTCCCATAAGGTTGTCCACGTTACGAAAAATCCTATCATTGACAGGATTTCCAATAAGATGGACAAAGTTATAGGACAAAATTATCGTTGACAAGATTTCCCGTAAGTCATTGACAAATCTATCAAACAAATAGGTCTAAGCGAGTATATTCATCTTCTCGAGAAAGTCGATGAGTAATTTTAGCATTTAACAAGAAAAGAGTAGGCTTTAGAGATAGACTTTTTCTTTTTCCCGAAGAACTCACCATGCGTCTTAGAAATAAGATTAATGTGGCGTCGAAGCATCGAAAGATGCATTCTCAACTTTGAGTTTGTAAGCATGAAAAAATCACTTGTCACTTAGAAAAATACTATTTACTTAACTTGACTTATCCCTTTTCATGACTCCATTCATTTTACACCCGCTATCTGATCTTGTTTATACTTGACTAACTTCATCCATCATTTTGCCATCCCATATGTTCATCCATGAATTTATTCTTTTATAAAAATATTCTTTGTAGTTAATTCAGAAAATACACAATTGTAATTATCGTATAGTTCCAAACGCATCAAATCATGAATGAATCTCAATGCAATGCATAGTCATTACAAATCCTTGTGTTCAACCCTGGACTCTCCAGTAAAACCTATTTAAACTTATACTTGAGTTTTTATAGGAAAACTTGCGTTTAACATATATATCTTTCTTGATTCTTAACGCGGCATTAGACCATTACAATCTTAACGCATCATATGCATATAAATCACAACACCCCCTATATATTCAAGCTTTTCATATAACTTAGTGCAAGAATAGCTACCCCCTTATTACCCCACACCACCTTCTGTTGAAAAATATTTTCCTTCACACGATGAGTTCCTTGGCCATGTATCTTCACTAACCCCCCTTAACAAATAATAGTCTCATATGACCTAGCTGATGATAGTTTCTACATTGACCCATACAATTTTGAACAAGATGGTTTGTCATCTTCAAGATATGTTTTGGGACAAGAAAGGTTTTGGTCTAGAAGGGGGGATCGGTGAAGAGGCTTATGGGGAGGAAAATGTAAGTGAAGACAACGATGACAATGGAGACTATGAATGTGACAAATATCAGGTATTAGGTAATGATACTTATTTATCACATAAAGATGGCAAGGAAGACGATGTCGAAGAGTATGATGTTGAAATCGAGGAGGATTGCGATCAGGGATATATCAGTGATGAAGCATTGTTGGTTGGCACTACTTCTGCAAAGTCGAGAATGTCCTTGCCTGTGATGCTTATCATTGTAACAGATCAGGTATTTGGTAAACTAGTGATGCGCGAATTTGATGCGATTTCGTAAGTGCACAGGTCAAGTTATAATATAAAACAGTTTAATTATGAGTATCGTATCCACTGGGATTGAATTGAATATATTCACTTAGCTATTTAAGAATAGTTGATTTTATCTAAGGGATGGACCTCGAGTTTGTATTTTTGAGAACAAGAGAACAAGAAAACAAGAGCAAACGAAACTTCAAGGGATAATAGTGTTCTAGGGTGTTGCTGTCATTATTTACTTCATTAAGTCATGCTTTAGGTTTTCATGAAATTATGTGCAAACAATATGTTAAGTCTAGACACTAATATATGGATTACTTTCTCTAAAAAACAACCTTTTCTTATGCAACCTAATTGATCACTAATTTCTTGAAACCAAGTTAAGAAGCATAGCATTAAGATTAGTCATGATCAACTTTTTCTAATAACCTAACTATTTTTCATGAAACATTAGTATAGATTCAATGCTATAGATCCAATTAGACATACAACCACTTAATCATACATCTAACCTAAGACTTATCGATGATCAATCAATAAATAATAAGCACAATAACATGGAAAAATATATCATTCAACAACATCCATGAAAACACTAAACAATTAACATAAATCCATAATTAAATCATCCAACACCCAAAAACAATGAGTTTAGCCACACAGAGCCATCAAATACATATTTGCATATGAGTTCTCAAGCATGAAACTAAAAGGGAAAGAGAAACTGAAAAAGAAAAACTCTTGAATTGCTCCCCAACGTTGCATTCCTTCGATCTTCACTTGATTGTAGCTAACTCACACCTTTTGAGGTCTCTTTTCTCTCTAATTTCATGTGTCTCATTTTGGGGACTCTCTTGTGTATTTTCTTGATGTCTAAGGTTGCTCAGAATCCCTCAATATATAGAAGTGGTCGCCCAAAATCCTTTTCAAAAATAAAGATTCATCAAATTAGGAAAGCTAGAGTCACTGCACTTTTGAAGAGTGCAACAATGCTATCCATCATAAAAGGCAACGACAATGATGCTCTTGAACAGCGTCGCGACGTTGTCTGTCATGCAACGCCGCAGTGCTGAGACACTCTCTCCATAGCGTAGCGATGCTCTCGGCAAGCGCAGCTACGCTCCAACAATTGCTGATTTTTTATGCTCTCGGGTCTAAAGTGCAGTAGGGCAGCACAGCTACGCTCTCGGCTGCATTGCCCTGTTTTTAGGGTTTTTCCACTTATTTTTCCAATTTTCACTCAGTTTTGGCTTGGTTTTGTTTCTTTGACTTCTAAACCTTATTTTCTTTATTATCACTTGAAAACCACGAGCAAACACATTAAATCTAATAAAAACATCTCTAAATCAAAGGCAAGAAAAACAGTTTTAGGTGTTTTTCACCACCCTAAACTTGGAAATTTGCTAGCCCCAAGCAAATATAGAACGAAACTATCGGAAAATTCAAAATAAGTGTGCTATAGATACATGCCTCAAAGAATAACATATTAGGATCTTAAGTAGAAACATTTAAGCATATCTATCTTGTTAACATCATTCAAGGCCAAATCTCGTCATCCCCCATGTGTGTGTGCAAGCCTTATTTAATTCAAAAACAAGAACCCAAATTAGGACTCAGGAGAGCTTTTCTAGTTTTCTCCCTACTTTAGCTCAAATACCAATCTTCAAGAATTCACAATTTCAGGTAAGTAATATGTCCACTAAGGTGCCTTAATATTTCAAGATTTTTTTTTTAATCGCTGGCTTAAACTTGCATTCTTTTACCTAGGGGCACTATAATGGACACCTAACCAAGAACTGGAGTTTTCAACTCCTTCAAGTGCTTGTGTAGGTCTTCACCTGCAAGACCATTAAGAGAAAGCAGTAAGTAGATTAACCCAGTTTTTAGCTCGAAGGGACTAGTAGTTTCAGGGTAAGTGCTGTATTGTGGCTGCTGAGCAGTGTTAGGCAATGCCAAATCCCAGAAGGTGCATTCAGGCTGAGCTGCGATCTCGACTTCCTCCTTATGTACTTCCATGTGCACTTGTGGAGGCCATGTATCCTCAACACAGATGTGCTCATCCTGAACCGTCCTTACTCTTGCTTCCCTCATGAGTCTCCTTTCTTCTCAAGATATCTCTGCAAAATGCACAACTCTAGGATCCCTGGAGGAATGATCATACACAAAAAAGAACCTGGATAACTTGAAGAAGTTGAAAAGTACCTGGATAGCATTTGCCACCTAATTGAGAAGTGTAGTTTACTATAGATCTAGTACCAGGTACTACACCCATTTCTTAGGCACCTTATCTTATGGCACCTACAAAGTTGAAGGAGTTGAAGGTGCAACTACAAGAGTTAGTAGATAATGGCTATATCACGCCAAGTGTATCCCCGAGGGGTGCACCTGTATTTTTTGTTAAGAAGAAGGATGGTACAATGAGGTTATGTATTCATTACCGTCAGCTAAACAAGGTAACAATATGTAGCAAATATCCATTATCATGTATAGATGATTTGTTTGACTAGCTCAGACGACCTTCAATGTTCTCAAAAATAGACTTGAGGTTAGGGTATCATTATTTGAAGGTTAAGGATGTGACGTACCTAAGACAATCTTTGAAACGAGGTATGGACATTATGAGTTTCTAGTGATACCATTTGGATTAAAGAATGCATTAGCAACATTCATGGATTAAAGAATGCATTAGCAACATTCATGGATTTTATAAATAGGATATTCCATCCTTACTTAGACTGGTTCGTTATTGTGTTTATTGATGATATTCTAGTGTATTCAAGAGATAGAGAAAAGCATGTTGAACATCTTAGGATGGTATTACAGACTTTGAGAAAGAAGAAGTTGAATGTTAAGTTTAGCAAGTGTGAGTTTCGGTAGGAACATGTGGTGTTCTAGGTCATGTGGTGTCAGCTGCAGGAGTTAGTGTAGATCGACAGAAGACCGAGGCCGTAGTGAAGTAGGAACGACCTAAGACAGTAATGTAGGTTCGTAGTTTCCTAGGTTTTACCAGGATACTATAGGAGGTTTGTTGAGGGGTTTTCGAAGACAGCTTTGCCACTTACTAGTTTGACAAAGAAGAATACCAAGTTTGAAACTGGGGACAATGACTTTTTAAGGCTAAAAGAAATGGATGACCAAAACGGCAATGAGCATCAAAATGAGAAACAACTCCAAAACTAGCAACACTTTTTAACGTTGATACTAGGTGATAAAAAATATAGATATAAAGTCCTCCAGATTCATGTCCTTTCCAAATAATCTTCTTCGTCACAACATCTTGAAACAAGTAATAACTAGGATAAAATAAGACACAACAATTAAGGTCACGCATGATTTGACTAATAGAGATCAAGTTAAAAGAAAATTGAAGTAAATTTAGGACAGATGACAAAGGAAGACGTGAGGAAAATAAGTTGGGATTACCTGTCATATGAGTAGTAGCACTGGAGTTTATGACCTATTTTGTAGAGGATGACCAAAGACAATGATTCATGTTACTTGAATTAGTAATGGGTTATACTAGGGGCACGTGCAGGAGATGAAGAAGAGGCTTTCGATGATTTTTGGTATTGTTGAGATTTAGCGAACTCGACGACATAATGAACAAATGGCTTTTATGACAAATCATGGATGGATTGAGCCTATGAATGAACCACATTAAACGTAACTACGGGGTCTTGTTCAACCATAGGTTAAGAATAAATGAAAAATTGAAAAAAAGATGTTAACTAAGATTTGTAACTACAGGGTCTTGTTGGGAAAAACCTTCTACTTCTGGAAAAAGTAGAAAAAATAATAGAGAAATTAAAAGAAATTAATAAAACTTGAAACACAATAATTTACATGGAAAATTCCAAACTCGAAAAAAAACCACGGCATACCAGAAAAAATCTACAAAAGGAATTTAATTAGAGTTAACATACTAAGCTTAAAGTGTTTCTAACTAGGACAATTGAAAAACAAAGGCATAGACTTCTTTTATAGTGTTTAGAGAGCCCATAACTTTCCTAAACCTTTTCAATATAGGAAAAACTGATGACTTGCCTAAATATTTTGATGTGGGACAGCTACACTTCTAATATTTTTTCAAAACCCAACAAATTCCACCTTGGCAAGATATTTGAAGAACCCATAGCTTTTGCAACATCCATTGTCTTCACCAACAATCATAATTCTCATCTTATAGAATTATAGCTTACTTCACCATAAAGAGTAGACTACTCGGAATACCTCCTTCCAACATTTTCCTTCCATCTACTTGGCTCACCTTGAAGTTCTTTAGCCATCGACACAACTTCCACCATACACCATGCATAATTGCCAAGTCAATGCTCATGTGCAAACTTGTGGAACACCAGTAACATCACATCCCCTATCATAGTAAAGTGGACATACCATGAGGATGAATATTTCCTTGATTCAGTGGAAGAGGTTTTAATCCTCGGTGACAATAGAGACAACGTAAGCATCCGACTCAGAGCTTTTTGACGAACCTGCTTTATTAGGACAATCCTTTTTCATATGCCTAGATTGTCCACATTCCTAACAAACCTTTATCTGCACAAACTTTCTTCTTTTTCCGTTTGCTAGCTACCATTACTGCATCCTCTTGTGAAGTATGCCCTTCACTATTCAATCTTCTTTCCTCTGACAAAAGTTTACTAGTAACCTCAACAAGATCTAAAGTTTCCTTCTTGTACATCAAGATTGGCTCTATGTGTTCATAAGAAGGGAGAAGTGGCAAGATAAGTCTTAGTGCCTTATCTTCATCACCTATCTTCACCCTGATCACCTATAGCTCAGAAACGATGCCATTGAGAATACCCAAATGACCTGAGATTTTGTACCTTCCACCATTTGAAACATGTGAAATTGCTCCTTTAGGTACAACCGATTTGAGATGCTCTTTGCCAGATACATTGCTTTAAGTTTCTCCTAAAGCTCTTTGCTTCTAAAAATTCCATGCACATTTGCAATAACATTTTAAACCAAATTTAGCTTGATTGCACTTGCATCTCTAAAATACATTTTCTCTCAATCTTCATCGCTCATGTTGGTCTTCTTAGAACCTTAACTAGAACCATCGCTGGACTCTCCTAGACTGCCATCACCGATTAACTCTTTAAAAGTACCATTGCCTAGTCTTACCTTCAAGGCCTTGTATAACCCAACTTGTATCAGCACATCCTTGACTTACACTTACCACAAGCCAAAGTTGATCCTTCCATCAAATTTCTCCACATCAAACTTTACTGAACTCATAAAGCTTGACATATTTGCTTCTTTGGCTTTGATACCACTTGTTGGGAAAAAGCTCCAACTTCTACCGCATGAATAAGCAGAAAAATAATAAAGAAATTAAAAGAAAGTAATAAAATTGTAAAAACAAGAATTTACATAGAAAACTCCAAACTCGGAGAAAAACCACGGCCCATTAGAAAGAAATCTACTATGTGAAAAAGTTATTACAATCATACAAAATAATTCTATCTTCGATCTCAATTACAACAACATTCCCTCAAAGCTTTTGACTACTCATACATTTTTTTCCACTCTCAAACTAGACAATACAAACGGAATTTAATTAGAGTTAACACACTAAGCTTAAAATGTAACTAACTGGGACAATTGAGAAACAAAGGCATAGGCTTCTTTTATAGTGCTTAGAGAGCTCATGACTTTCCTAAACCTTTTCAATGTAGGACAAGCCCATGATTTTCCTAAATCTTGTTGATGTGTGACAACTACATTTTTAATATTTTGCCAAAATCCAACATGATTATTACCTAAAACGAGTTCAAAATGGATATCTAGATAGTTCCAATGTTCAAGAAGTTGCAAAGTTTGCACTGGATACATTATAAAAAAGCAATAAGATAACTCATCACTTGAAAACCCGGATGTTAAACAATAAGCACAGATAAGTACTGTATAAAAAAGAAACTAACAACAAGTAAACAAATAATGAGACACAGAAGTTGGCAACCCAGTTCGGTGAAATCCACATACGTCTCAAGGGCAATGTGCCCAAGAAAGATAATTCACTAATATTAAAGAGTCAAGCTATTACAACGTAGTACTTATCTGCAATACAACAACGGCTACAATGACTCACTAATATTAAAGGTAACTTTTATCGCTATCGGTCAAACGATAGAAGTCTATCGCAGTTTATCGCTAATAGACAATTAAATTTTTCTATATGTGTAAATAGTTTGGATCATTTTTCTATATATATTTGAAAACAACCCTTAATTTATGTTTTCTGTTCTTAAAACTTGAAAGTATTGAACCTTCTGTTCTATTCTTGAGGGCATTACACAACTTATTTTGTGGTTAATTTGATTAATTTATTTTTTTTTACATAGAGTTCTCTAGACTAATATTAGGATGTCTGATTTTGAGTTTTGTTTTAACTTCGATAAAATTTGAGAGTTTGTCAAATTGCACGTAGAAGTTTTTATTAAAAAAAAAATTATAGTTTTTATATAAATGAAAATTGTATTGGAGATATTTCATTTAAAGAATTTAAAAACAAGGAATAGTTTGAAAAAAACTATCTGATTGAAATCAAATGAAAAGTTGGTAAAAAAAATAAAGATAGGAAAATTTTGCTACAAGGAATCGTTCCCCACGTATGAATATCAAAGATCAATTTTATTACCACTCTTTTAATTACTATTATCTCTTAGTAGGAATGACATTGGAATATATACCATTCAACTTTGAAAGGGGAATTTTCTTTTTAAAGATGAGTGTGACAATATTTTTTTTGATAGGTTAAAAGTCTATTTTACCTTTTCCAGCTATTATTCCATTTTTGAACCAAGGTTCTTATTGATCTTAATGTTCATTCGGTAAATTTGGCATTATCTTTTTCTTTTATTTTTCCTTCTAAAACTTTCTCATAAAATAAAAGTACTAAAATACAACTATAACTGTTCAAAGTTTATGTGGGCAAGTCTATGTGTAGTTTGATATAGTCATTTAGTTTTTAAAAAATTAAGTCTGTTACATACAATTTCAGACTAGTCAAAAAGTCAAAAATAACAATTGGGTCGAGAGAGTTACCTGGCCCAAGAGATGGACTTAAGATTGACTAGAGGTAGGTCCAAGAGAGTTCTAATGAATACAGGAAAAGGGGTATGGGCCCAAAAGAGCCCATTAGGCCTGCTTTGGCCTTAAGAGTCAAAGTTGAGGTCAAATTAGTCCTTTGTGATCCAAGGCCCAACTCAACCCAGCCTTAGAGGCAAAGGTCCAACTGCCTCTTTCCAGATTGGCTCACTTGTTTGGAACATCCACAGCGGGCAAGCCCTCGCTCTGTGAGTCCGACCTCGAAGTAGGAAAAGGAAAGCAAATCTCCTTCTCTGAAAGGAAAAGGAAGACCTCTAAGGGCCAGTTATAAATATGACACACCAGCAAATGAAAGGTAAACTCAACTCCTCCTTAAAAACTACTTGTCCTAACATTTGTACAAAGTATTGACTTAAGCATCAGAGTGTCTATGGCAAGCACCATACTGGTGTGCTATTTTGATTGTTTTGCAGGTAACTTCTTCTCCAAACTATAAATTTACCATTGGCAGCACATGAAAGTCAGGTGAGTTCCCTTGGTCAGATTTTGCCATCAACAAAGCCTATCAATACCTAATCTACCTCTAAGGGGTATTTGGGACGTTAAACTAGTTATTTTAGTCCATGGGTTGTAGTTGTCTGTAGGTTATAAAAGTCTATATTAATGGTGCCTACTATTTTATTGTAAGTAGGAAATAGTAAAAATTGTAACAAAGAGAAAAAGAGAGTATAAGTAGGAAATAAGAAATATTATAACAAATAATAAATAAGGTAACAAAAAGAGATGAAAAATGATAAAAAGAGATTTGAAAACACCAACTATTGTAACAGAAGCTCTGACTATAGTAGTTCACTCCATCCATTTCAAGTTGGGGACCGAAACACTCCCTAAGTTTCTAGTTTTGATATCTACTCTCTATAATGTGGAAAATAGTATAAATTAAAGAATATTGATATCTTTGGGATATTTTGAAAGGTATTCAATTATATATAACAATTGTTATTATAATAGAATGAGTTGATGACTTAGGCCCATGTGATAACTACTTAGGGGCCGTTTATAATCATTTTGTTGTTGTTGTTTTTTTAGTTTTTAGTTTTAAAAAAACGTGTATGATGCTTTGTATCCAATTGAATTTTTTTGGTTTTTTTTTTTCTTTTAAATTTTTGAGAAAGTTTTTAAAAATGGTTAAGAGATTATTAAAAAAACTATATATATATATATATAAAAGTCGTTTTGAAAATCCTCTTTTCGTTTTTTAAAACACCCATGAGTGCTATTTAATTAGAAGTGCATGAAACAACATGCTTGTGCTCCACTTGTAAACTCTTTGTTACACTCTAGACAATCTTTTGATCCTTAGTAATAGCAATTTTTTTATTATTTTTTCATTTAATACTAAAGATTTCATATGAAATTAAGTGGTAAAATAATATGAATAGTATTTTCGTTTTTTACATTTAAGTTCTACATGAATTCCTAATTTTCATTTTAACAAGAATATCTTAAAATTTGTAAGAAACATGAATAAAACTATAATTTTTTTAGGGTTCTTTTTAAATATAGCAAAAGAAACTAAAATATTTACAAATATAGCAAATTTTTACTTTCTATTTGTGATAGACCGTGATAGACTACTATCTGTATCACGATAGATACAGATAGTAGTCTATCGCGATCTGGTATATCGCAGATAGACTGTGAATTTTGTGAATTTTGTTATTAGTTGTAAATATTTTCAACAATTTTATTATTTAAAATAATTTTTCATTTTTTTATTAATGTACTGCGACTCTTTAAGACATGGTGTGTTTTTTTTTGGTAAATGTCGCAACTTTCATGAAAATTTATGGAACTTTATACTAAAAGATTTGATTATTTGAATTGCAACAAATATTCTATTGATATGTATGTTGTTTACTTACCAGTTTAATATAAATATATATGAATATTAATATTGTTTTATCAATATGCATTTTTTTAGAGTAAGTTAAAATAAGGATATAATTTTAAAACTATGTATATTAGGTGAAAAATTATATTGTAAAAATAGTTTTCTTTTATTTTTATTCGAAAAATATAAAACTAAAAAATTCATCAAAACTAATTATTAAAAAAAAAAAAACCAAAATAAAAGTTGATTAACCTATTTGATAACCATTTGTCCTGTCATTTCTAATTTTGAAAATTAAGCCTATAAATATCTATTTTTTTAAATTTATGTGCTTTATTATCTATTTTCTATAATGTGGAAATAGTATAATTCGAAGAATATTGATATTTTTGGGGAAGATTTTGAAAGTTATTCGATTTTAATTATATATATATATATATGAAATAGAAAAAAGTTGATGACTTAGGCTCCATTTGATATCTATTTAGTTTTTTGTTTTTTGTTTTTTATTTTTGAAAAGGGGTAGTTGTAGTTGCAAATATAACAATTAAGTCTAAAATATTTGCAGATATAGTACAAATTAGATTATCCCTTCAAAGTCTATTAGTGATAAATCATATCAATAGTAGGAATCTATTAATGATAGACCATATCAATAGTATGGATCTATTAGTGATAGATCATATATTGATAGGAGTATATCATTGATAGGTTTTGTTATATTTGCAATTTTTTTAAAAAATGTTGTTATACACTTAATTATTATTTCTAAAAGTGATACCCAACACAATTACAATTATTATTTCTAAAAGTGTCATTCAACACAATTACCCTTTTGAAACTTAAGCATGTAAATACTCTTTCCAACTCTAAATTTCTTTACTTTGTTATCTATTTAGTATATTGTGGATAAATAGTATAGATGGCCAAAGAATTTATATACTTTTTTAAGAGATCTTCGAAAGTTATTCGATTAATATATATATAATTAAGCTTATGAATGTTACTTTCACCACTAGGTTTATTCTTTGTTATTTATTTTTCCACCAATGTTTTCAAAAGTTAAGCCAAATTATCAAAACTAAAAAACCTAAGTTTGGTTGTTTGGTATCCATTTAGTTTTTGGTTTGTAGTTTTTGAAAATTAGGTCCGCAAACACCAATTTCACCTCTAAAATTTCTGGCTATATTATCTACTTCCTATCAAAGTTTCTAAAAACTAAGCCAAATTTGGAAAACTAGGAAAAAGTAGTTTTAAGATTTTGTTTTTTGTTTTTGGATTTTAACTTATAGATGAAAAACATTGTAATAAATTGAGAACAAATAGAATTAATTTTCAAAACCAAAAGTAAAAAGTCAAATAGTTGCACAATGGGCCGTCATTTTTTAAAAACCTGTTTTATATTTTAAATATGTTTGATGGCTTAGTTAATGGGATGAATATGGTTGTTTAGAGAAACAAAAAGGACAGGAGATTCTTAGGTGAAACTATTGACAACTTAAAAGACATGGTCCCACTTCTTTGAAAGTTTAGTTCATAACAATATGCACATTATATTTTATGTCTTTTAGGAGGTGTTTGTCGCGTAGAGTTGAGTTGAATTGGTAATAATTGTCACACCCCCTCCCAGATTTGCCTACATAACCTGAAAGAAGATGTGAGGACAGCATACATCACCCCTTTTGTGACGCATACCATCCATTTCTACACACTTATCATGTACTGTTCACAACATACATATCACTCCTTTCTACATTTCAACCATAACATATAGGAATTTATATACATGTCAATAATTCAAATCTACAACTCATCATAAGGCACTTATACAAACCATATTTCAACTCCCCGTAAATGACAACTAGGTCTACATGCCACCTATATAAGGTTTTACATACATACAACTCTTTAAAACAGGACAGATTTCTGGAAACTCGAAGCTTAAGCAAGGCGAGTTGGAGTAAGCAAAGCACCAGGAACGTCCTTGCTACCTGGAGGGGAAAGAAAACTTGAAAACATAAGCTAACAGCCCAGTGAGTGACTAATTTTAAACAAACTAATTTTAGATCGAAAATCATCAAGATTTAAACAATTTCTAACAGCATGAGTAAAACATAGAATCATCTCATTTTCATTGATTAAATCACGTTTAAATGCCCTTATCAAATCATACATGGTTTTTCAGCAATTCATAAATAAAATAGTACGGTTACAATACTTCTCCTTAGTTGAGGCGGAGCAAAACTCTACACTCCAACGTCGAAAACAAATAAGGCTCGATGCGGAGCAGAACTCAATGCACCAGCATATAACCTCTATGTGTACATAGGAGCATGGCGGGTTGCCCAAGTACTTTCTCCATGTCCTTCAGTACTGGGTCTCGGGGAAACTCACGTGCCTTCTCCATGTCCATCAGCATTGAGTCTCCTCTAAAACATTTTTCCTTTAAGGAAAGCAATACTTTATACAAAACAGTTCATATACAAATCTTTCATGAGAAAAACAGGGCAATTCATAAATCAATAACATTTCATAAACATACTTTTCAATATCGTTTAACAAAACACAAACTATGCTTTGTAAATTGATTGATCACAAAATCATAAATAAATTAGAAAAACCAATCTAATTTGTACGATGAAATCATGAAACAAGAAAAGTGTCACTCACAGCTCTTTCTAGGCCTTGAGTGGATTATACGCCTTTCCTATCTCCTCTTGGCCTGAAATAAATATTTTTCCTTACATTACGTTTCTTTTACTTGATCGTTTAGTTTGCATAATTAAACTCAAATTATGATTCATCACCGAGCTTCCCTTTTTTCCAAAGTAAACTTAATAAGCAAGACTACTAACGAAACTCCCACATTCCAGCGAGATTACTAGCGATACTACCGACAAGACACGATACTAGTGACACTACGATAAGCGAGACTAGCGTAATTTACCTGACGAGCAATACCTAGCGAGAGTCAGCGAGATTTGTGAGACAAAAAGCTCATCTGTACCCCCAGCGAGATTTGTCTCGCTACTCACTCTCCAATTCTCTGGGATATTAGCTTCCTAGCGACACCCGACAGCAGAGTTTCCTCCTTTCCTTTTGTTCTCACTTCTGTCGATTAAAAGTCATATTTCCAGCCAAATTTAGCACTTTTTTCCTTCTACAAACTTGTAAGGAAATATGTTTTCCAGCTTACCTCAAATTTTCTTGGCTTAACCTATCCTTGCTCGTCAGATATTGCAAGATTTCTCCGCATTACTACAGATTGCATTGAAATTCCTTATCAGTAACTTCCAGCTAAAAGTTTACTTGTTTCTATTCCATTTCAACTCAAACATCTTTCATAAAAGTTGTTCAGAATTGAGTTAACTTACTAACCTTGAAATTTCAGCCTTAGACTCGATCTCCTCGATTCGTTTCACTCCAAATATCCGATACTGTCTAGTTTGTGCATCCACAAATAACGTTCTGTTTTAGCTTAGATTTCAACACCAAAACGAGTAGGCTTCTATCAAAAATCCACAAGAACACCTTCTTCTACCTTCCCTTGTAGTTCGTCTGAAAAATGGAACCGACTTAAGCTCTCAAAAATGTCTAAAAATGATAAAATATTCAATTTACTCACCTATATATATTGCCGACTTAACTCTCTTATGCAGGCTGGCGCGTAGGATTTCCTTTCTCAATTCAAGGTAAGGCGGTCAACGTAGCCTACTATCAACACCCTCAGCAGATAGCCGCCCTCAACGCATGGTGCCCTCAACGCCTCCTACCTTCAACGCATAGAACTCAATCAACTATACCCGTCTTCAACGCATGGGAACTTTAACGCATGGCAACCTTACCAACGCATGGTAAATCAAAACATTTCTTTCCCCCACCAATGATCAACTTCTCTTCCAATGCAAGTGACTGCTTCAGCTCATAACTCTTCGTGATTTCGCCTTCAACGCATGGCCACTCAAAAGAAAAATACTCTTCTCTGCTTTCCTCGACGCATACTCTTGGCCAATGCTTAGCTCTTCCCCTCTCGGCTACTTTTCTCTAGCAATGCATAGCCACATTACACTTGCCTTTTCCCAACACTTAGTATTATAAGTTAGTGCTTACAATAATTATGTGAGGAGTTAGATTATCTGTGTTTAGGGTGTAGAATTAGGTTGAGTGAAGTGGGAATGTTTGTGTTTGTGGTAATGAGTTAAGTTGAGTCAGAAAGTAAAGTTTGTGTTTGGGGTATAGAGTTAAGTTGAGTTGAGTTAAGTTTGGTATTTGGTGCAATTTTTCTAAACAAATTGATTTAGTAGCAATTCTTTTCTTGCATTTCTTTTTTTAATTTCCAATTGTACATCCATTGGAATAAAATTTATATATACTTACAAATGAAATAATAATGTCCACCAAAATGTCTATGTACATAAATGATTAACAATGAATAACACTCAATGGTGGTCTTCACCAGAGTTGTCATCGGAGGTGGTTGCTGGAACCCGGAGTTGGTCGTCGAAGTTGGCCGCATGAACGTGATGGTTAAAGTATGTTGTCGGAGTTGCTTTTTTATGCGAATGTGGTGTTGGAGTTGTTGTCGGAGGTGGTTGTTGGAGTCCAGAGTTGGTCGTCGGAGTTGGTCCCATAAAGGTAGTTGTCAGAATATGTAGTAAGAGTTGCTTTGTGCAAAGGTGGTTGTCGGTGTTGGTCACCATAGTTGTCAGAGCCCAAATGTAATGCCCTGACCCTTACATAATAAGGTCAGACCGCTATGACTTGCATACCTAAACTTTTTTATCATGAGATGAGTTTTGGTAAAAAATTTTAAAAGTAAACATCAAAATTTCTATTAGTTAAGTAAAAACTTTACAAAAAGTTTCTTTTACAAATCACCAGGATCCTTAAAACTTTAAGGCAGTGGAATAAAATGTATATATGACAAAAACAGTGAGTTTGATGGTTGGCCCTCTGGGTAACATCTCATCATGCCTCCTACGTTATGCCCTCATTTACAAAGTTTATGGAATAGGACGAGTATAAAATATACCCAGTAAGTAGCTCTCATCTAAGGTAGTGTCATATGCACAATCACATGCAACATGTCATGAACACATATGATTGGGACCCAAAACATAAACTTGTCATAACATGAGGTAATCGGTTATGCTTCCAACATGAGTTCCTTCGCCCTAAAAGAAAGATGTGGACTTAAGCAAAACTAACTATCTGATGATTAGCAAGTCATGCAGTCAATAGAGTCAGAGTCGCATCCAACATCAACCATTAACATAAACGTAAGATTGGACTAGAGGGGCACAACCATACATACCCTACTAACCCCTAATATAAACATAACGTAAGATTGGGTCTAGAGGGGTGCAACCATATATACCCTGCTATTCGTGGAAGCATAACTTATACCCAAATAAAACTTGATCTTAACATAATCATGAACATACATAATGCATGGGTCTCTTATAGAGAAACATATTTAAAATTTTTCTTATATGAACAAAGGCACACTACCATAAAACACTTAAAGAGAGGGTGAGATAAGCTACTTACCTCTTTGGTTGCTTCTAAATTTTTCTTATGCTTGGCTTGGAATAATGTGAGAAGACTTCAATAGAAAATTTATGGAAGAAAAGGTTGGAGATCTTTTATGAGGGCTTATGGGTGAGAGATTTTGGTGGTTCTTTTCAACCTTGTGTTACAAATGAGCCCCCATAAGGTATTTATAGCCCTCCACTTCCTTAATGGATGGTGAAGATTGATTTGATCCAATGGTTAGGATCTCCCTGGCCTCTAGATTATTCTATATCTTTCTATAGATGTCCATACTTCTCTATACATTTCTAGATTTCTCCATACAATGCTAGCTTTATGTAGAACTTTCTAGATTATGCTAGCTCTTTCTAGACTTCTATAGAATTCTCTAGAAACATCTAGAATATTCATACATATTCTAGAATATTCTAGAGGTATCTAGGATATTCACACACTATCTAGAATTTTCTAGGGACATCTAGGGGATTCATGGATGTTCTAAAACTTTCTAGAATCTTGTAGAAATTTCTAGAAGCTTCTAGATCTTTTTGCACATTTTTATAGTCTTGAGGATTGCGATGCTCTCGGTTTGGGTTATCTCCTCTTGGGCATTTAGAATCAAGTTAGGCTGAGTCTTGTGAACAGTTAAATTTAAGAATTCACCATGTATGTAATATTTTCATACAAATATGGGATGTTACACCAGAGTTGGTCATTGGCGTTGACCGCACAAAGGTGATCGTCAGAGTAGGTCATCAGCATGTAGCAACAGTAGTCACTGATGGATTGAGCCATTAAAAACATTGGAAGGAAGGAGCTAGGGTGAGTTGGGATGAGTTGGTAAAAAAACGAACTCAACTCCACAAGCATAAACATTTAAAGTTAGTGGGACAAACATTGAGTTAGTAACATTTACGAACTCAACCCAACTCATGTTGGTGAGACAAACACCCCCTTCTAGTATAGAAGCAACATTGAAACAATTCAAATTTGCTCGTGCTTATCCACACAAGATTTCAAATTCAATTTCGAGGAGGAAGAAGAGATTAATCATTTTTAAAGTTCTTTGTCAATAATGTCATCTCCAAATTAACCATTCTTTCTTTGAGATTCAACCTTCAAAGAACTAATTCTATGTCTGCATGTTTGTTCGTGCATAGTTCGTAATCCTAGCAGTAAATCGCATAGAGGTATGGTGAGTCCATTGGTCAGTCGTAATCAGCCTCGCGCAAACAAAATAGAAAATATTTGTGAGAAAGTTCAATCTTATTGAATTAATAGTTTATTTGAAAATAGATTATTTACAAATGATTTCTATAAATCTGATTTAATGTCAAATCTCTTAAAGAATATTTTATTTAGAAAAACTTCCATAAAAAGGTTAACTCAAGCAGAAGTTGAGAGTAACATAAAGCTTCCTCCAGCATTTTAGAAATCACAAATGAAGCCTTTCGAATAGCGAAAATAGAAAATGACCTTAAAAAATGGAGACTACCCAAATTACATAAACAAGCAATCTATTTTCATAATACTTTCAATTTCAAAAAAGTCATTGTGTCAAAATTGTCGAAAGAAAAATCTGTATATATGGAGAAGTAGATTCAATTCAATTATTTAAAAAAAAAAAAATGATATTTTAAAACATAAAGAAGAATCTGAATTTCTACATATAGGAGCAATTCAAGATGCTCTTAAACCAATGTTTAGATCAGGTCTTGATACAACTATTCGAGCCACTGTAAGAGATAAAAGGCAAAAACATTTTCTCAATTTGTTACTAGGAATAATCGAACCAAATTTAGCAAGAAAACTATGCTAATAGAAAGAAACTTAAATAAATGCTGTATTAGTATTCCTAGAATGCTGTCCTAGGATGAAATAACCAGGAATCCTAAAATGGGTTCTTAATAATACCTTTTTCTCCTCCAGAAAAGGAGAAAGAGCTTTCCCATATAATTAATTATCCTAACGGAGGAGAAAGAGCTTTTCCATATAATTAAATATCCTGATGAAAAATTAGAAATAAAATTTGAGGATGAACCTCCTTGGCTCCCATCCTTAAAAGAAAATGTAAATATTATAGAATTTGTGAGTTCCAAATCGAGTACCTCTAGTATTCGGAATGAACCTCAACCTAGTTTTATCACAACCAACTTCTTAAGAGTAATGTCTGTACAATTAGACCATGGTAATCCAAATAACAATATGAAGATGATACACTAGTTTCTCCAACACAAACAAACATAGAAACAGGATCCACATTCAGAAGTCAACTAAACGTATTAACATATGAATTCAAATTAAATAAAGAAGTCTCACAAAAAGAATTTATGTCAAAAGAAAATAAGAAAGATACCATTGCTTTCTTTAAAAATTATTTAGAAGAAGAAAGAAAAATAATTCGAGAAAAGTATTTTGAAACCCTCGAAATCCTTCAAGAAAATATATCAACTTTTGAATGGTTTAATCAAAAGAAAGAATATGAATATCTATGAACAATTCGCGAAAAAGAAAATTGAAAAACCATGCATAAGGGACAAATCTTCCTGTAGGTTTTTTTTTTTTTTTTTTAAACTTAAATTGATTGTAATTTTTTTCTCTCTTAAGTTTAAGTTACTTACAATTCTTTTAGTCTAAATTAAA